>CAUZXS010004604.1:7500-96111 GCA_963585895.1 Sepioteuthis lessoniana | reverse complement strand
CATTTCTTATAATGCATTAGGTGATTCTAAAGAGAGTCACCGAACACAAAATATTTGTTAGGAAACAGAACAAGTCAATTAATATAATAAGACATTTAATTGTACACAATATGAGTAGGAAACTCAGTTCTCTCCCTTGGTTATTCAAAGGAACAAACAGGAAAGTCCATACAGCAAGAAGATGGAAACCACTTACTCTTCTCAGGTCTGGAATCTAAAGTAGGAAAGCCTTATGTGCCCACTGCTGAGGAGCAAACTACCATATAAGCTCAACTCAAAGTCCTGTTTGTGAACAAGAAGGATTCCCCACTTAACCTTGTCATGAGACTAAAATGGACTCATGACATGGGAGAGTTCCTCAAACACTGTGACAAGGAGATCACTTTGTTTAGTCTCCCAACAATACAAAACTACACAAAATACATAGGGTAAAATTCAACAATGCAATTGTAGGCAAAAAAGCTTTGACAAATGATTAAAAGATTATGGTGCATAAGATGCAGGTTTTCCAGATTTTCAGCACAAAAGTTAGGGGTGTTTATTATACATGAGAACTATATAATTATTATTTGAGCCACAGACCTCATCATATTCAAGATGCGATGACTGAAAGTGAGTTATATCTTAAATAAAAATTTATTTCAAATAAAAGAATAGGACTGAGTTATATCTTATATAAAAATTTATTTCAAATAAAAGAATAGGACTGACCATGCTGTAGCAAATTAACAAGAACTTTTGTACTTTAGAGTGGAGAGGTTGGCCTAAATAATAGGGCGCCAAGGGCTGCCCCCACCATTCTCTTTGACAGCAACTCCAAAACTTTAGTGCGCACTTAGATACCTCTGAAGCAGTAAAATATTAGCAAGTAGAAAGGGTTTTTTGTCACTTGTTCCTTTAACTATTAAAAAGTAATTAAATTGGCAAGGAGCTATCTAAGAAATTCAACTAAAAGTTTAAAAAACAGAAATTTCACTTAAATTCAACTGAACAACAAAACCCAACAATTCAACTAAAAGTTAATTTAACAGAAAACTCAATCAAAATTAAATGAAACCTGAAATATCAACCAAAAATTCAACAAAACCCAAAATACTACAAATATTCAAAGAACTTTGTTTATCGGAAATTCTCTTTCAGATAAGTTCCTGCAAATTACAACAAATTTGCAACACTTTATCCTTTCTATCTTTTCTTTTGTTTCTCTTGTATGAAATTTGTTTTCTAAAACTTTGTCGTCTATTATCTTTTGAATCAGTATTCAAACTAGAAAACTGCAAAACATACTGGTTGAAATTGCCCACTAAAGCCCACATAAAAATATTTTCCCAATGTATTGAAAATTTGTTAGTTTACCCATATATTGTGAAATTTTTATTGTTATTTTCCTTTAATAGTCCAAACTAATGTGTTTTATGCCATTACAGAGAAATAGCCTCAGGAATATGATTGTTAATAATTTGGTTTCTCCTACTTTGGTTTCTCCTAATATTTTGCCACAAGCTTGTTGCACATTATTTAAATTTTTCGGACTATTGTCCTCATCTTTGTTGCCATGTTTATCACAATGTTTTGGCCATTGTACGCTCCAGCTTTCTTCAGGTGGTTGGAATGTCAAACTTAACCCTTTATTTCGCTTACCGGGGTAGACTGTTCTAGTTCCACGAGCCATGTTTAATGGATGTCAGTTATCGGTTATCTCCTGTTAATTTCCTCTCTGAAAGTTCTCCACTGCCTTCACCGGGTATTGAACTCACACATTTTTGGGTATGTCACTGGATCTAATCAATGCCTTTATCCACTGTACTATGGTACAGTGGATAAAGGCAGTGGAGAACTTTCAGAGGGAAAATTAACAGGAGATAACTGATAACTGACATACATTAAACATGGCTTGTGGAACTAGAACAGTCTACCCTAGTAAGTGAAATAAAGGGTTAAGTTCGACATTCCAACTACCTGAAGAAGGCCAGAGCGTACAACGGCCAAAATGTTGTGATAAACATGGCGACAAAGATGAGGACAATAGTATGAAAAATGTAAATAATGTACATAATACCTCATCTCAGAAATATAGACAGATATAGAAGCTTGTTGCAGTTTTATGTAAACATGTCTGTGCATTTGTTCTAAAAACTATGTAAGTTTTGTGTTTTAACATATAATGTAAACTGTACAAATTTCTGTTTTTACTTATTAGGAATTGATAAAAACAAAAATAACATGTTAAATTTAGGTTAAATTTCACTCCAACAAATTCAAAAAACATCAGTGTATATTACATATAAGGATTTTTTCTCCCAAAATTGCAGAGTCACAAAGTTAGAAGTGCATGTTTTACAAAATAATTATGATACAAAAGACAAAAATAAAATCAAAGAAAATAAAACCATCGAATATAAGAAAGAATAGTTGAAGGAATCTTATTATTCACTAAATGTCATCAGCCATTTTTAACCCAATATCAACCGATATCATGGGAATCATTCAGTCATCACAGAGAGGATTTTAAACTTTCCAGATCTGGCTTAGACTAAATTTTTGCTGAGATCTGTCTCTCACCCTCAATGTACCAGAGTGAGTTACAAATTTCGCAATATTTTGATACATGCTAGTTTTTAGTGTGTATATCCCATGATAAAAGCAGTTCAAGCCATAGAGTTAACTGCTCTAGTTGATAGTATTGTGGTAGTTGGTGTGCTGACACATTTGGCATTGCTTCATTCCATGTGTGATTTGAAAACCACACAGGTAAATGTGCAACATAGACTAATTCAGGAACTTGTGCTTTAGGGGTTCAAACCGAGCCAAAACACTGCAGAAGCAACCAAAAACATTTGTTGTGCAAAAAGTAAAAGGTACAATTAACAGTATAGCAACCTATAGTTAAAAAAATTTCACTTAGGTTGCAAATTCAGCAAGTAGCATGTGGAGAGTATCAGGCAAGCTTAGATTTCACAGTTCAATGTAGTTCAACTTTACAAGCTCAACGAAAGCATCCAGAGCTGCTGAAATGTAAAACTTTCAACTCACCACACTTGTATTACTATCCCCCCTACCGTGAGAGAGAGAGAGAGAGAGAGAATCCATCTCATATATCTCCATTGTTCCGAGATATAAAATGTTCATCTTTGACATGCAACAAAAGATTTATAATAAGTCTTTTCAGAAACAAACTGTCTCAGATTGTCAACTTCTTAAAAAATAACTACTCTCTCTCTCTCTGTCACATATTCATATACAAAGGATGTTGAAAAGTTCTCAACCTCACCAATAAAGTAATGAACATTTTAAAAAAATATATATTGAAATGTTTTTTTTTTGATAGAGTTAAAGAAATTTGAGAAATAATATGCCATGTGTGTTGAACTCAAGAACAAATATGTCAAATAGCTTGTACAAGATTTGGCTGAAAAGTTCTTAGGCTGACCAAGATAGGTTAATAGAAAGTGAAGTTTATATGATGGTCAACTGAAAAAAGCTCATGAAGAAACGTCTGCAGCAAGAGAAAGAACATCTTGCTGATGTTGGATATATTTTTAGATTTACCTATTGAGAACTTTCCTTTTTCAGGAATTAATCTTTATCGATTCAGGATTTGATACCAATCATTGGTGAGCTTAGTGGAAGTAAACCCCTTTAACGAGGTTATTTTCAGTATTATGTATTACTGGTTAATATGTCACATCTTCCAATGACATGATTCAAAAATGTATAAAGTAAAGTAAAGTTAGCGACCATAGTCGAGGGTGACCCGAAGGCTCCCTTTTCGATAGCTACTACACCAAGGTGTAGGGGAGGGCGCCACTCCATTCCCTGGATTGCTCTACTTTACCCTTGAACCGTACCTTATAATGCTGAGTGTTAAGCAAGGTGGTATCAAGTTCCATTTTTAAAGTCTTTGGTATGACTCGACCTGGGATTGAACCCAGGTCTCCCGGGCCATTGGCGAACACTCTAACCACTGGGCCAATTACTTACTTTACAAAAATGTATAATAAAACTTATCTTGTGACAATAAATCATTCTGAAATATTATAAATGAAGATCTAAAGCAGGCATGGGTAACTCTTTTCGAGAAGCGTGTTGCATGAGATATGGCTCATCAAGTGGGTAACTGCACGAGATATGGATCATCATCAAGTGGGTAACTGCACGAGATATGGATCATTGAGCGAGCTACCGCATGATATGGATCATCATCGAGCGGGTCACTGCACGAGATATGGATCATCATCAACCAGGCTGCCGCACGAGATATGGCTCATCATCAAGTGGGTTACAGTATGATGGGATACGGCTCATCATCGAGCAAACCACCACGCGAGATATGGTTCATCATCAAGTGGGCTACAGCATGAGATACAGCTCATCATCTAGCGAACTGCCACACGAAATATGGCTCATCATCAAGTGGGTTACAGCATGAGATATGGCTGATCATTGAGCGAGCCGCCACATGAGATATGGCTCATCATCAAGTGGGTTACTGTATGAGATATGAACCATCAAGCGCGCCGCCACATGAGACATTGATCCTCAACAAGTGGGCTGCCGTTTGAGATATGGATCATCATTGAGCAGGCCGCCGTACAAGATATGACTTATCATAAGTGAGCAGCTGCTGCATGAGATATGGATCATCATCAAGCAGGTCACCACATGAGATTTAGTTCATCCTTGAGCAGGCCACCACATAGGATATGGCTCATTACAAGTGAGATTTGCTACATGAGATATCAAGCAGGCCACATGAGACATGGCCAATTATCAAGTGAGCTTTACAACTAAAAAATTCAAGGTAATCTTATGTTGTAGGTTCCTCAATCGTTTTTACAACAGAAGACCATATGTATAAAAATAGAAAAAAGTTGATTTTTTTTTACTCTCCTATAAAAATATTTTTTCTATAAAAAATTGAAGACTTGGTATAATATTATATCACTGATATCAATGTATTAAAAAAAATTGAATATTTTTATAGATTGTAAATCAAAATTCTATAAAAAGTTTTTCTTTTAAATTACAGGTGAATATTTAACAATCAGACAAAAACAATTTCAGTTTCCACTTTGAAAATCAAAAGGTAATGTTAATATAAAAATAAAATTAATTATATTAAATATATAAAATCTTAATCAATGATTAAATATATAGAATTAAAAGGTAATATTATAAAATATTCTTTATAATAAAAATATATAAAGAAACTAAATGTGAATTTATTAAAATTGGTTTCTAATTAGTTCATAAAAAAAAATTTTCCCCAGGAAAAAAAAAATCATGAAATTTCTTTGTTTCTTAAACAAAACGAGAAATTAGGCAGGTAATTCAGAAAGACCCACAATATTCATTGTGGTATAGTAGCACCCTCCCCTACACTTTGGTGTAGTAGCTATTGAAAAGAGAGTCTTTGGTTCACCCTCGACCAAGGTTGCCAACTTTACTTATAATATTGGTACAATTAATTTGTTTCTTTTAAATTGAGATATCTAAAAAAAATATTTTTAAAAATTCATATAATTTTTTTTCTTTAAATCCTTATTAGAGAGATTCTCATTTTGCAAGAGTAACACCTTCAAATATTTTACTTTGTTTCAGCTGAACTTTACATCTTTATTTTTAAATTCTTGATGGGTGGGGTTTTATTCCTTACCACTCAGAGTGCCATTTTTTACCCTGGAATTTTGACCACACCTCCAAGTTTCAGCTGGCCAAATCTACAAATAATGATACTCATGTTGCTCAAACTATTAGGGTGAGTCAAAAGTTTTTAAATATTTCAAGATACTTCATATTTTAAGTATTTCAGCATTTTCTCACTAAGGCTGAGCTTATGGAGGATTGATGTTGATTCGTAAAAGACCAAGTTCTGTCAGCAATATATGTGTGTTTGTGCTTAGCAGTTCAACCATTTCCAGCAAGGCTTCATCTTCCACAACAATAAGTCTTCCTGACCTTGGTTTGTCTTCAAGGCTGGTGTCAGTTTTTTGCCACATGTTTGTAGACAGTTCCTGGGCTTTCTAGGTCATTAATTTCTTTTACTGCTACCTTTGCACTACGTCCTTATGCCAATGACATAGCGCTTCTGGCAAATGCACCCGCCCAAGCCGAAACCCTGCTACATAGTCTGAAATGAGCAGCTGCAGGCATAGGCCTCCATGTCAATGCACACAAGACAGAATATATGTGCTTTAATCGAACAGGTGACATCTCCACACTAAATGGTAGCTCTCTAAAACTAGTAGACAAGCTCACCTACTGAGAAAGCAGTGTCTCATCAACCGAGATAGACATCAACATGCGACTAGCAAAGGCATGGACAGCTATCGATAGACTATCGGTCATATGGAAGTCAGACCTGACCGATAAAATAAAACGCAGTTTCTTCCAAGTAGCAGTTGTGTTGATACTGTTATGTGGATGCACTACATGGACGCTAACTAAACGAATGGAGAAAAAGCTTAGCGGCAACGACACAAGAATGCTGTGAGCAATATTGAACAAGTCATGGAAGCAGCACCCCACAAAGCAGCGGCTGTACGGCCACCTACCACCCATCATGTAAACTATCACAGTTAGATGAACCAGACATGCAGAACACTGCAGGCGAAGTAGGGACAAGTTCATACGGAATGTACTCCTGTTGACCCCTTCACATGGACAAGCAAAGGCAGGATGACCAGCTAGAACCTACATACAGCAGCTCTGTGCCGATACAGGATATAAACCTGAAGACCTGCCATAGGCAATGGACAATAGGGAGGGGTAGCGAGAGAGGGTCAGGGATATCCGTGCTGATTGCGCGATGTGATGATGATGAAAATGGCTCTGATTGCAATTTTTTCACCACTCATTATCAAAGGTATAAGATAATGAATAACCCATTAATCTTTATATGATATATAAAGATAAAGAACAAACAATTCAGTAATGTTTGTATCAAATTAATGATATAATATGGAAATATAAGATACCAAAAATCATCCATGAAAATTAAAAAACTTTGGACTCAACCAAGTAGCTTGAAATATTTCAAAATCTGACCCCCCTAGTATTTAGAATTATAAGAATTAAAATAAGTGCATAAGAATAATATGAAATCTGTTGGATTTGTTTGGTTTGGTTTCATGGCATATCAACCTCTGTAGGTTATTTAATGCCAAAGTCATTCTCCTAGAAAAACAGTAGTGGTACTATTTAACCCATAGCTGGGAGGATAAGGGGTTTCAAACCTTTCCCAAGGGTATTTGCCCGAAAGTGAATGTAATAACGCGACTGGAGTACAAACTCACCTACTACGATTCCGCAGTCCATCGCTCTAACCATTACACCACGAGGATACCCCCTTGTTGGATTTGTGTTGCAACAGTGGTCAATAATTTATATATATATATATATAGTTACAAATTCTTTAATTGTTGTTTGTTTGTGTGGTTATTTTATTGTTTTGTATATCTGTCAAAGGCCTAATGCTTTTTTGTTTGTTTGGGTTTATGGCATATCAACCTTTGTAGGTTATTTAATGCCAAATCCATTTTTATATAAATAAACAGTTCTATTTCAAACAATTTAGTCTAGCATAAGTACACAAATGTTTTTGACAAGTAAACTGTGTACTTATGCTAAACTGAATAGTCTGAAACAAAACTGCCTGACCAAACTGAATAGCTTGAAATAGAAATGTTTTTGACAAACTATTTCAAACTATTCAGTACTGCTAAACAGTTCTACTTCAAACAATTCAGTTTAATATAAGTATAGTTTTTTTGTTTACACACAGTTAAATGTCAAAACTGTTCTATTTCAAACAATTCAGTTTAGCATAAGTACAAAGTTTAAATGTCAAAATAGTTCTACTTCAAACAATTCAGTTTAGCCTAAGTACACAGTTTAGTTCTATTTGACCCATATATGGGACTATCAGGTTCAACCAGAGTGGACCTAGGAGTGATGGCAATGAAGGTGTACTCTACATTCCCCAAATTATATTCTAATTTATTCTTTTAGAATAAACATTGTCTTTATATTTCCCTCTACTTAGGGTATTGAGCACTTTTATGTTTAGCTTAAGGTATTGGTTGATTATTTTCAAGTAGCACGCATATTTTCAGTCTTTTCTTTTTTATGGAATTTTTTTCTAGGATATCAATTTGTGTAATATTTTTTTATTTGCAAATTGTATCATCTGTTTTTTGTTTTTTTTACACCATCAGAATTATAGAATAGTTATAAAAATTAATTGATTCAATTTATATATATACTAGGATCATTAAATAAGTTTCCAGACTTTATTCGTATGGGCACTTTTATTGATAGTACACACATGAAATTCTAGTCCCCTTCGAAGTAATCTCCTCCAGCTGCAATGCACTTGTTGTACTGTTCCAACAACTTCTGGAAGGCTCCATGGAAGTCCTCTTGTGTGAGCGTGTCAATGAACTTCGTCACAGCATCTTTCATCTCCTCAATTGTCTCATAACAACAGCCTCTGAGCTTAGGGAATAACCAAAAGTCACAGGGAGCAAGGTCTGGACTATAGAGAGGATGAGGAACTGTCTTGATGCTCATCTTGGTCAAATAGTCTGTGACAAGGATGGAGTTGTAGAACTGGTGCATTGTCCTGGTGGAAATGCCACTGACCCGATTTGAAGAGTGCTGTCCTCTTCCGATGGAATCTTTTCCTGAACTCCCTTAAACCTCAATATAGTAACCCTAACCATTTGGCCAATCAACTCTGGTGTATTGACTTCCTTACTTCTCCCACACCTCTCATCATCCCTCACAGACTCTCTGCCTTCCTTAAATCTCTTATACCACTCAAAAACTGATGCTAGATTCATGCAAGATGGTCCAAAAGCAGTCTGAAGCATTCCATACGTTTCTGTGGTATTTTTCCAAGTTTAAAACAGAATTTCATGGCATATCATTCTTCTAAAGTGTCCTCACATCCAGATTGCATTTTTTAAATTCAGCAGCTGTGACAATCAGGCTTCAGTAGGGTGTATTTCAATTCCTGCTGTAGCTGTTCATTTGAACCTGAAATCATAAGAATTGGTCAGTCATCTCATAAAATGTATAGCAATAACATACTGAATTTTCAAGAGTCTCCGACAATTTTAAATGCCTGTATAAAAAAGTCTGGAAACTTATTGAATGCACCACATGTGTGTGTGTGTGTGTATATATATAAGAAAAACCTTTAAAAAGTACTCATATTTTTTTGTAATATTTATTTCAGCTGACCCTATATTTTTTTTTAAATGTTAGATTTGCATCTTCAGACAGAGAAATTTCTAATGAAAATTTAAAAAAAAACACAAAATTCCAGCCACCCTACCTTCTTAACTCAAATTTCATAATTTGTTTTTTTATGTAAAGACCAGACCATTGGTTTTTCCCGTCTAGTCAACAAATGGCATTCAATTCCTGTATCAAGATGTATCAATTTTTGACTCCTCTTTCCTTTTCACCTCATTGTGTGTATGTATATATATATATATATACATGCACACAGAGTGGCTATGATAAGTAGCATATTAGAAGTTAAATGGAGGAACACTTAATGAGTTAAAAGCAACAGCTTCCTTGAAAGGTTTTCTAACAATGAGCCTGGTGAGGGGTAGTGGGCTTTCATGTATAACTCTTTTGGTGCAGCACATTTGGTAACAAATTTAATGGCTGGAATACACTTTTGATCATTAAATATAAAAACTTGCAAATAAAAAAAATAATTTGAGTTTTACAGTTGCAATACTTCAATACACTATTGGCCCTACTATTTACCCATAGCTGGAGGGAGAACAAATTGATTCATGCCTTTCCTAAGGGCATTAATGTAAAGAGAAATACAAACAGCCTCTTTCAGGATTCAAATTGCTTGTTAATTCAATTTCCTTGGACAATAACTGGTACAACAAAAGTACATTGTGTGATGGATCATGTACAAATGTGTGGAGTAGCACCAGGTTAAATATTCACTGTCTCTTCTAAAATACAAAGAACCTTGAATGGAAAATATCCCTACATGATCTAAAATATAAATATGCAGGTTTATAATCCACTAAAGGATAATTTGAGTACAAGACAAAAATTTCTATAACAAACTCATTTTAAAAAATCTCAAAGGAAACAATACACCTCTGTTTGTAAACCTTCCATTGTAAAATAACTATTTATAATTCCTTTCTTTGCATTATATATATATATATATATATATATACATCAGTTACAAATTCTTTTATTGCTTGTTTGTGAGGTTATTTTATTGTTTTATAATAAGGCCCAATGATTCTTATATTCTAATTTATTCCTTTTGAATAAACATTTACTTTATTGTATTAGGAGGATTGTAAATGGTAACAATATCTCTGACTATGTTTAATATAAAAGTATTTCTAGTTTAGAGATATCAAAATAAAATTCTGATAACTAAACACATCCGCTACAGATCCAAGTCTTTAGTAAAGGCATTAATGTAAAGTAAAACAAACAGCCTTGGCCAGGATTTGAACTTAGGTTGCCGATTGAATTACCTTTGACAATAACTTTTACAACAAAAGTGCCTCTTGTTCTGGATCACTCAATCAATCATTCAGTTCTAAATTGAACTGGAAACTCAGGGACGAGCTCATAAGTGACATACTCCTATGGACCCCCACATATGGCCTGACAAAAGCAGGACAACCAGCTTGAACATACATTCAGCAGCTAAGTGAGGATATGGGATGTAGCCCTGAAGACCTGCCAGAGGCGATGAACGATAGGGAGAAGTGGAGAGAGAGGGTCAGGGATATCCATGCTAGCAGCATGACATGATGATGAAGTGTATTATTGCTCTAATAAGAATCTCAGTATTGTGCTGTCTTTGTGAGCTTATGTTGATATACTAACAATGAGAACTGATAAAATAAAACAGGAATTCTTCCAAGCTGTAGCCATGTTAGTACTACTGTATGGTTGAAATGCCTGGAGAAAAAGCAAGAAGGAAACTACACAAGGATTTGGTTGGTCGTTTTGAATAATTCGTAAACAGATATAATTGGTTCATCAATAGGACCCTAACAGGTACTACCACTCTGGGTCAAAGTGAACCTAAGAGTAATAGCAAGGAAGGGGTACTCCAACTCTGGGTCAGAGTGGACCTGAGAGTAATGGCTAGTAAGGGGTACTCCAGATCTTCAGATTTAGAGCCTCACCATCAGATGCAATTTAGTGTCAAACCCAGGTTTTTGTTTTCAGCATTTTGATTTTTTTTAAATTTCATTCTCAGTTTTTCTATTCTAATGAACTTAGATTATTTTCTATCCCCATTAATCACTGACGGTAAACTAGACTATTTTATTTTATGTAATCTTTCTAAGACTAACACATTTTTTCTAACTTCCAAGTTACCACTTGGAAATTTGATACCAGCAGGTATCAAATGGTGAAAGACGAATATAGATGAAAAATAATATGAAAAAAACAAAACAAAAAAAACAAAACACACACACACACACACACACACACACACACACACACACACACATTATATATACTTTATAAAATAATACATTTGAACAAAATGATCTGATGAAGGGACTGAGTTCTATCGCTAGAAGGAACTTATTTGAGTTCCTAAAGGATGTTAGACTAAGTAGAAGCCATCTTTCCAAAGTGCCTCTCAAGCAGTTTAATAAACAACACCAACCCCCATACCAATTCCTATTACTTTCATTTCATAGTAAGTAAGAAATAGGTTTCTTGCTAATACACAGCCAACTACTAAATATACCTGCTCTGCAATTTAGTCAGAGAGAAGGATTCAGCTGTCTAGTACACCTGTTTTTTTTTCTTTTTCTATAAGCCACCACTAGCAAACATGTGCCCTCCAGGTGCAAGTATTTAAGTTTTAATGTATTAAAATATCATAAAATTAGAAAGACTAAGAAAACTAAATAAAACACAGATAAAAAGATTACGCACATTTATTTTAATTGATTTCTATATAAAATCATGCATAGGATTACTTTTAATACGTTTGAAAATAAAGCAATATTAAAAATTAATAACACCAAGTAATTATTTGTTCAAAGCAGTACACAAATTATTCACATTTTATACTATGTAAGCCTTTATTTCTGAAAGAGATATAACACATACTGAAGGATTTTAAACACATTATAACATGAGCCTAGTGGGTAGAGTGTTCGCCAATGGTTCGTGAGACCTGGGTTCAATCTCAGGTCGTGTCATACCAAAGATTTTAAAAATGGTACTTGATACCTCCTTACTTAACACTCATCAATATAAGGTATGTATCAAGGGTAAAGTGGAGCAATCCTCGGTGTAGTAGCTATTGAAAAGGGAGCCTTCTGGTCACCCTCGACTACGGTCGCTAGCTTTTTTTATAACATGAGCTGTTTTAAGTCAAATCTAACTCAGCAAGATTAATAGACATATTGTCAATAAATAAGATGCTAATTAAGATTAGATAATGATTATACAATAATCACTGACAATATAATGTAAATAACAAAGGGAATTGTAACATTGGTGGTGATGTAGTTTTGGTTTTGGTTTCTTTGCTTAATGGCATATCAAACTTCATTGGTTATTTAATGTCAAAGCTATCTTTGTAGAATAACAGCAGTGATAGTATTCAATCCATAGCTGATGGGATAAGGGGGTTCAAACCTTGCCCAAGGGTATTGGTCTGAAAGTGAATACAATAATGTGAGTGGAGTTTGAACTCATTCACTTTAAGGCTGAAGTCCAGTATGTTAGCCATTATGCCATGTGGACTCCCCTATAATTTTGGTTACAGATATACAGACACACCCTCCATTATAACAAGATATTTTGTTAAGCTTACAATAATAATCCTTAAAATAAAAGACTCTTTTGTTCACTTATAGCTTGAAAAAAAAAAAAAAAAAAAAATTTTGCAACAATAATTAAAAAAAAAAATTTTTTAAAATTGCAATGGTAAAAAAAACAAAAAAAAACATGATGGAGACATTAGGTTTCTAAGTCCCAAAAATTCACTCTGAATTGTTCATCAAGGACACATGGTGCAGTGGATAAGGCGTTTGGTTGAAAAGTGTCTCTGAGTGAAATCATCTGGAGGTTGCAGGTTCAATCCCAACAACAGGCAAGGATAACAAAGAATACTTACTATAATTTAACACTTGTACCCGGTCATGGTTAACAATTGGAATAGTCTATCCCTGGGGTTCAAATAAAGGGTTCAGTAAGAGATTCTGTGTGGGGTCTTGATGTAATATAATGGCCAAGGGATTTTGTTTTATATATCTTGCCTTTGGTTTTAGTTAGGCTGAGAACCTTTCGGCTCAGTGCATGGGTTAGTTAGGTGCAAACATGAGCGCAGGTGTTCACGCACGCGGAGCGGACATGTTATTCAGAGATGTCACAATAAAAATCCCAGATAGAGGATGTGACCAGGGATGTGAGTGACATCACACACCGGAAGTGTGGGCTAAGATTTGAGAAAAGTTAGTCGAGTTCCTGGCTCGGAAGAAGACAGTTGACTTTCAGGGCCGCACATGTTGGGGGACAGATGGAAAAGTCAGGTGTATCTCTCTACTTATGTCGAAAAACCTTTTAACTCAAAGATAATAAAAAGTTTCGTACCTGAACTAAGAAGTCGTAAGTGTTTTCGTGTTTCAGGATTCCTATGTTATATATGAACATTATATGTATGTTTCACATATTCATATTTGGCTATGTAACATTGAGTTTGACATGAAACACCTGAAGAAGGCTGAAGAATGTATCAGCCAAAATGTTATGATTATAATAAAGATGAGATCAATAGTCTGAATATTTTAAGTAATAATGATAATTAAAAGATTTTTAAATTTAGATTTGGAAAAATAAAAACACTTTTACCTAAAGTTGTGCCACCAATCCTCCTGCTTTGGAACCCACAGACATTGAAACAATTGTCAGGTTATTAAATGAATAACATTTTTGATACTTCTTGATTTGTACTACAATAACTTAATGGGAGGTGTGCTAAGCAGAAGAATCATCATCATCATAGAAAATGCAATTAACAACCCGAGTTCAAATCCTAAGGGGGTGTCCTCGTGGTGTAATGGTTAAAGCGATGGACTGCGGAATCGTAGTACGCAAGTTCATACTCCCGTCGCGCTATTACGTTCACTTTTGGGCAAATACCCTTGGGAAAGGTATGAACCCCCTTATCCTCCCAGCTATGGGTTAAATAGTATCACTACTGTTCTTCTAGGAGAATGGCTTTGGCATTAGATAACCTGAAAAGGTTGATATGCCATTAAATAAAGAAACCAATCAAATCCTAGTTGAGACCATTTGTGTTTCATTTCACGCCAATACTCTAAAGAAAGGCATGAATTCATCTCTTCTCTTTCCAGCGATGAGTAAATAGTACAGACTGGGTCCTTTAGCTTTGCTATGACAACCAGTCTAGAAGATAGAAAACTTTGAATTCAAACCGCCTGCACTCCGTTTAAAATTGACCTTGTGTCACATCTTGCCCATGGCAGAGGGTTTGGATAAATGCATAATACTGACTCATTGATAAACTTTATATATTTGTTTTTATTTTGTTAAAAAAAGCACATTCATTTTAAGACACTGCTTCTTCAGGCTTACAATAGTTTTTTTTTTAATGGCATATCAAGCTTTGTGGGTTATTTAATGCTAAAGCTATTCTTGTAGGAGAACAGAAGTGATACTATTTAACCCATAGCTGGGCAACTTACTATAGTTATTTACAAAGTTTTGTTTAGATGTGGCAAAAGGCCAGAAGTATGGAGCATCCACAGAGATCCAAATTCACTACCAATAGCTTGCCAGTCTAGCTTGCTAATCACTATACCACACAAGGCACCCTTTTTATTTACTAAGCATCTAGATGTGACACAAAGATAGAAGTATAGGGCATGCAGTGAGAATCAAACTCACTAACAATAGTCAGCTAATCTAGCTTGCTAACTATTACACCACATGAGGTGCCCTTTCAAGCTTACTATGATTTTCGGAACTAAAGATGAAGTTTCATGCCTTTGATGAAAACTAAAGAAAAAAAAAGTAAAGTTGGCGACCATAGTCAAGGTTAACCTGAAGGCTCCCTTTACAATAGCTACTACACCAAGGTGTAGGGAAGGGCGCTACTCCTTTCCCTAGATTGCTCCACTTTATCCTTGATCGATACCTTATAATGCTGAGTGTTAAGCAAGGAGGCATCAAGTACCATTTTTTGAGTCTTTGGTATGACTCTACCAGGGATTGAACCCAGGTCTCCCGGACCATTGGTGAACACTAACCATTATGCCAATGTCCGGTACAAGATGTCAACTAGAATCAGTATATAATAATACAAAACAGAGAACAACTGTTTCAAACTTATACATTGTCTACCTAACTCTGTATCTATGGTCTGTGTAATTTTTCCTATACGCCCCTCTCAAAACAGTGACATTATTATCACAAATGACCTTACCCCCAAGGTCACATTAATAATAATTCTATTTAGAGAAACATCTATGACATTCAATGATAATACTAAGATGAGTCAAAAGTTTTGCAATATTTGAACACATGCTAGTTTCTGGAATAAACTCCAGGAACTTGAGGGAATTTAACTGATGCTACACCCAGCATATTGTCCTGACCGAGCTCTCTTGGTTTATTATATGTTCTGATCCATGGCTCACTTTTTGTACTCACAATGCTAGAACAGTCAAGAGGAGTTGGAAGTTTCAGGGAAGGAATTCTTCACCTTGAAGGACAAGAACTAGAATCAGGATGACATAAAAAAATTGGCAGAAGGCTGGCTTCAACAAGTATATAGTCTGGATCTAGCTCTCTCAGATTATTACTACTTCTGATCTATGGCTCACTTCCTGCATCTACGATGCTTCAACAACCAAGAGAAGATAGAACCTTCAGTGAAGGAATTCTTCACCTCAAAGGACAAGAACTGATATGAATGTGAGATTAAAGAATTAGGAGAAGGATGTCTTCATACAGTGCATCATAATGTCCTCTATATTGAATGATATTAAAACAATTAAAAATTCATCTATTTTGATATTAAAATATTCTAATTTGTATGATTAAAAAAATTGTCTGCATAGAAAGATATTAAAACAATGTGAGATTAAAGAACTAGGATGTGTGCATACAGTGCATCATAATGTCCTCTATATTGAATGATATTAAAACAATGTGAGAATAAAGAATTAGGATGTCATCAGAATGTCCTCTATATTGAATGATATTAAAACAATGTGAGCATAAAGAATTAGGATGTCTTCATACAGTGCATCATAATGTCCTCTATATTGAATGATATTAAAACAATGTGAGAATAAAGAATTAGGATGTCTTCATACAATGCATCATAATGTCCTCTATATTGAATGATATTAAAACAATGTGAGAATAAAGAATTAGGATGTCATCAGAATGTCCTCTATATTGAATGATATAAAACAATGTGAGCATAAAGAATTAGGATGTCTTCATACAGTGCATCATAATGTCCTCTATATTGAATGATATTAAAACAATGTGAGAATAAAGAATTAGGATGTCTTCATACAATGCATCATAATGTCCTCTATATTGAATGATATTAAAACAATGTGAGAATAAAGAATTAGGATGTCATCAGAATGTCCTCTATATTGAATGATATTAAAACAATGTGAGCATAAAGAATTAAGATGTCTTCATACAATGCATCATAATGTCCTCTATATTGAATGCTCGGCTGCTTTTGTTGTAAATTCAAGAATAAAACATAAGTTATCAAAATATGGCAAAACTTTTGACAAACCTAAATAAATTAGACTCAACCTACAACTTGAATCAATACAAAAAATGCAATCAACACAATTAGTATTAAGCTATGCAGATGTATATTGCAGTTTCTAAAGACTGCAAGATATGAGATAATTATTACAGGCAAAGGAATATATTAGGTTATGTTACTTAATGGTATATCAACCCTTGATGACCATTTAAAGCCAAAACCTGTTTATACGTATATTATGATTTATAAGAGAAGAGTTTGTAAGTAAGATTATTTAAACAAGCCAGAGCTGATTTGTTTGCACACAGTTAAATGGTTTCAAGTATTCCTATCTAATACTAATAATTCTATCTCATATTAATCACTTGTTTGCACACGTAAATGTTTTCAAGTATAGTAGATGATTAAACAGTACTATTTGATCCATAGCTGGGTACTTAATAAATACTACCACTCTGGGTCAGAGTGGATGCAAAGGAATATATTGTCCCAAAATATTACCTTCAAAACAAAGATCTGAAAATATATGGCATAATAATAAATATGCATTCCGAGATAGGGTGAGTTAGAAGTTTTACAATATTTCAGTAGTATGTACTAGTTTGCAGCATATATATCATGCGACCAAAGCAGTTTAAGCTGTGGTAGTAGTATTGTGATAGTTGGTGCACTGGCATGTTGAGCATTGCTTCACACCTTGTGTGATTTGAAAGGCATGTATATCATGTGACCAAAGTTGTTCAAGCTGTGGTAGTAGTATTGTGATAGTTGGTGCACTGACATGTTGAGCATTGCTTCACACCTTGTGTGATTTGAAAGGCATATATAACATGTGACCAAAGCTGTTCAAGCTGTGGTAGTAGTATTGTGATAGTTGGTGCACTGGCATGTTGAGCATTGCTTCACTTCTTGTGTGATTTGAAAGCTGTACAGATGAATGTGCAAATTAATTTGGGAACTTATCCTATATTTGTTGGAACTGGGCTATAATGCTGCAGAAACAAACAAAAATATCTATTCTGTAAAAGGTGATGATGCAGTTGATCACAATACAATAATCAGATGGTTCGAGAAATTTCAATTGGGTTGCAAGAACCTTGACAATCAGGCAAAGTCAAGTAGAGCTAGACTTGTGCATTCTGAGATTGCTCAGGTTGCAAGAACCTTGACAATCAGTCAAAGTTATGTAGGCCTAAACTTATGCATTCTGAGATCGTGCTCCAAATCAGAGAGGCAAATCCATACGAGCAGCACTTGGAGAGTATCAAGCGAACACAGCATCTCATGGATAGTCCAGGGTAGTTCATCACTTTCATGACTTTGGTAAAAGCATCCACAGGTTCAAAATTGTGCTTTATGTTACCAAAATATTGCAAAACTTTTGATCCATCCTAGTACTTCATATTCTACCCCTAAATTACAAAATTAACCTTAAATCAATTAATAAAATAGATTTCTTTGTGGCAAATTGAATTGGTGATAGGAGTTCAAAACCTGATTAGATCTGTTTATATTTACTTCAGACTCTTTTCTCCTGTCACCCAACTAGTAATGGATAAAATGGTAGGTCAGACTAAGCTCTCTTTTCTTGATGGGCAACTAGAAAAAGTAAAGTTGGCGACTGTAGTCAAGGGCAACCAGAAGGCTCCCTTTTTAATAGATACTACACTGAGGTGTAGGGGAAGGCACTACTCCTTTCCCTGGATTGCTCCACTTTACCCTTGATATGTACCTTATATTGCTGAGTGTTAGGCAAGGAGGTATCAAGTACCATTTTTTAAGTCTTTGGTATGACACAACCTGGGATTGAACACAGGTCTCCTGGATCACTGGTGAACACTCTAACCACAAGACCAAGAAGGGTAATTCTGAATTCAAAACCACAGACCAATGTTAGTTCCACCAAAAGGAAGACTAGTTTGGTTTCTTGGTTTAATGACATATCAAACTTTGTGGGTTACTTAATGTCAAAACCATCTTTGTAGAAGAACTGTAGTGGTACAATTTAACCCATAACTGGGAGAATAAGAGGGTTAATACCTTTCCGGAGGGTATTAGCCAGAAAGTGAATGTAATAGCATGACTGGAGTTCAAACTTGCTCACTATGATATCACAGTCCGGCAGTCACTATGACATCAGATTTCTTCCATCCCCAGAAACATCGGTCATGAGGAGGACATAACATGACCATAAAAGAATAATGCAACTCTGAAATGGCAATGGAAGTCAAATCCAAGGATGCTTGGTGGTTTTGATAAAGAACATAATCCTTTTTTTCTTATACAGTGGCATTATTGAAAATTCTTCTGAGAGAAATAATTTGAAAATAAAAGCAGTAATAAAATGATGTTTTATTTGATTTTTTACTTTTTTGTTTATTTTTATTAATTCCAGATCCACTTTGAAAAAGATTGTCATCCACAGTAAACGTTAGTGAATATAGAAGTTTTAAAATTTAAAAACAAATTTACCATTTGATAATAGTGTATTTGTACAATAAGGAGAATTGTAGAAATCTGAGGCAACTTGCTGTCACTCAGATCTCCAGTGAAGGACCATCAGCTGATGCTGGTGTGAAAAATTCAAGGAGAACAACATGCTGACTTATGGACTTGGCCATCCTGGTGGGCCACAGAATAAAAATCAAAGAAAACGGACAGAGAGACAAGTACTTAGCCCTTGCTAGAGAACTGAAAAAGCTATAGAACACGAAGGTGACAGTGATACCAATTGTAATTAGTGTGCTAAGAAAGATCCCCAAAGGCTTGGTAAGGGGGTTGGAAGAGTTGGAAAATCGGAGGATGAGAAGAGACCATCCTAACTACAACATTATTAAGATTAGCCAGAATACGGAGAAGAGTCCTGGAGATTTGCAGTCACTCAGACTCCTGTGAAAGACCACTGGCTGATACTGGTGAGAAAAACTCACAATGAGTAATAATAATAATCCAAACAATCTAAGGATGAAAGTTAGTCGAAAGTGTTTCAAATATTCTCAGAAATTAATATGACTAAGCATTCAACAAGAAAAAAAAAAAAAACTAAACACATAATGAAATAATATTGATTTTTTTTTTTTACTAGAATAATGCCAATATAAAAGTCAGTCACCATTCTAGAAAATACTTTAGTTAGTATTTTTTACTGTTTGTTTACAAGACACAAGAAAGCAAAATTATTTGAACATATTCAAGCAGGACTTTCACCAGCTGAGGCTCTAAGCCATATGAGGCTATTTTTTAAAAAGGTTAGAGTAGGTCATTTGGTTTAATGACATTAACCTTCAATGATAATTTAAAGCCAGATCCTATTAATACATATATGATAGTTTGTAGGTAACATTTTTTAAATTAGCAAAAACTCATTTGTTTACACAGTTAAATCTTTTCAAGAATTGCTATTTATTGTTTGCACACAGTTAAATCTTTTCAAGAATTGCTATTTATTGTTTGCACACAGTTAAATCTTTTCAAGAATTGCTATTTATTGTTTGCACACAGTTAAATCTTTTCAAGAATTCCTATTTAACACTAATAATTCTATTAATATAAATCATTTGTTTGCACACAGTTAAATTGGTTTCAAGTATAGAAAATGATTAAATAGTTCTATTTGACTCATTGATGGGATCCCAACAGGTACTACTACTCTGAGTCATAGTGGACTTGGGAGTAATGGCAATGAAAGGATACTCCACATTCCCCAAAGCTTCAGGACTGGAGCCTGGTTATCAGATTGTTTAGTGTCATATCCAGGACACTAGTTGAATTGGGGAGAGGTTTTTCATCTTGACAGAGATGATGGCAAAGTATTCTAAAACTGTTTTCTCTTTTCTTTCTTAACTCGGGGAAAAAAAAAAAATTCATATTTCATGTAGATAAGGAAATAAGGAAGAAAATATTAACAAAAAAAAAAAAACACTTTTGGAACATGACAGCGCTACCAATTGTAGTTGGTACACTTGGAACAATTCCCAAGAGCTTGGCGAAGAGACTGGAGGAATAATGGAGACTGTACAAACTACAGCATTAAGATGGGGGAGGGGATTTGTCTGAGTGTGGCACAAGACCGTTTTATGGTGGGAGTTGTGCACGAATTGAGGCTCATGCATGGCAGGTAAAAAAAAAAATTCTTAACCCCCATCGACATTCCCCTGATGAGGTGCCTCAGATACCAAGCAATAAAATTAGTCTTGTTGAAGCAAGCAAAAGACCTGGGAGCATGACTCCCTGAGATCAAGATGTCGTAGCAAATACACAACCGTCTGCTTTGAATTCCAGGTGACGGCTCAAAAGGGTGTGCGGCAAGAATAGTCAGAAGAGTCTAGTTGTCACTCAGACTCTAGTGTAAAACCTTCAGTTAAAATTAGTGTGAAAAATTTGCAAGGCGAGAAATTGGCAAATAATTCAATGAATAATTTAAACCATCCTCAGAATACCTTTTTTCCCATATTTGTACACACACACAATATATATATATATATATATATATATATATATATATATCATAGAAGAAAATAGTAGGAGTATCCAGTTTGTGTGTTCAATGCCAATGGCTATTGACGTATAATTAATTTGGGATTAAGAATAGATCAAAACTCAAGAGTCAATATTTTATTTATGATTTTAAATGAGTCGCATGTCACTATTTAATTTTACCGGAATTAGGTTTTAATTTTCAGTAGTATTTAAATTAGGGGTAACAGTACTTTTTGCTTTTATTTTTTAAAGGAATATATAAACATTGTATCAAAAAATAACAGATATAATATCTTGACCATAAAAAATTTTCTTGAATAAAAAAAAAATATGAATATATATATATCATTTTAATTAAAAAATCAATTTTTTTTTTCCAAATTCTATTCTCCCAGGAAGCAATCTAAGAACAACCAAATAATTTTTTTTTCATTTAACATCTGATGATGGTCATCATAGACCAGAAATAAATTTATAATGACACCAGAAGTTGATTATATATATATATATATATATATATATATATATATATATATATATGAGAGAGAGAGAGAATTAATAAACAAGGTAATCCAAGAAGAAGAATTTAATGTGAAAAAAAGTGACGCTATAACGTTTCGGTTTTATTGAACTTAGGAAGGATGATATCTACTGATGTTACCTTGTTTATCAATTTTTTTCTCAATACCGTCGAATTTACTTCCATGATTTACTTATATATATATATATATGATGAATTAGTGCTAAAGAATAAAAATTAATGATAAAATAAGAAAATGAGGCTCCAAGAGTGTGTGGCCCTAAGCTATAGCTTATAATAAAGTTCAGCACAGAACATATCTTACTTTTTACTTATTCAAAAATGAAGAACGACCAAATCAAGGTAAAGACGAATGTTCCAGAGATTTCATCAGCTATGTCACACACAGCTATTTTAAAACAGCGTGTAGAAAGCGGATATAGAAATAATACAAGTAGTGAAAGTTGCTTGAGAGAGTAGTAAGTAAACCGAATAACAGTTATTTTTAGTTGGTAATTGTACACTACTTATCTTACTGGAGATGTTTTACAATTTATTGATATGCTTGAGAGAAAAAAAACAAAAAAACAAAACAAAAAAAAAAAAACAACATCAGGGAAAAAGTGAAAGATCTTTCTCGTATTTCTTGGAATTGTATGTAGATTTTTTTTAAAAATCCGTAAAAGTTGATAAAAATGTAAACTTTTTACTCGATAGTACATAAAACTCCCCCCAATAATCCACATAAATGTTTCATTTGTTATTGTTTTTTGTAATTTTCAGAATGTTTCATTAAATCTATTGAAATTTTTATAGTGGTCGGTAAATTTGTTATATGGCAAATTTATCGAAAATGAATTATTCGAGGCTAAATTCAGAATATAGTCATTGCTTCTAAGAATTTAATATTAAGGGTTAAGGAAACCATTATAAGAGTTATTAATCTGGTCCGATGAATTTATCTAAAATCAAATTTTATTAGTCAGTTCGTGAAACAGGTTTTTTTTTTTAAATTACACAGTCTTGTCTGTCTCAAGCAACGTGTTTTGGATGGAAGCACATGTATCGTGTAGAATTGCATAGAACATGATACATTTCCAAACACAGACATGTCAGGTGAGTAGAGAATGACGAAGATCGGTGGAACTATTTTTTAGCTCGTTTCATATTTCGATGTCTTATAATAATGCAAATTCATTAAACATTAAAAACAAAATTGCATTTATTTATTTTAATTTTTTTTTACGTGTCACTACGTACCACATCTAAGTTAAATGCTTTGTAAATTACCACTGCGTGAGGAAGAAAGGAAGGATTTCCATTACACATGTTTGTTTAAAAATTCGCTTTCTACTCCAACAACATAGAAACAACAATGATACAGAAATTCGTGTAATATTCAAATTTTTCCCTGAAAATACCAGTAACAAGATTTTTATGCAGTCAGTCAAAACTAGAGAATAAACTATGTTTCATTATTGTAGATATCAATTTCTATCATTTTCGTTCAAAAAGGCTTTAGTTCTAAACAAAAAGCAAAATAAAAAATTCAAAAAACATTGTCATTCATTTTAACCAAAAAAACAATTACATGATTTATTTCTATCCAATTCTAAGTTCATCAAAGTCTTAATTTAAAAAAAAAAATAACTGAAAAGTATAAAATGAAAAGAAAAAAAAGGAAAGAGAAGTTGAAGAGGAGATTGGTGAGCAAAAGAAGAAAAGGTGAATAATAATATAAAAATAAGTGAAATTATAGTAGGGGAACCGAAAAAAAAATTGTCTTAAACAAAATAGAATTTTAATTTGTTTTGCAGGTGTCCCCCAAATTTTGTAACAACTAAAACATGGGCTATATCAATTAATTATATACTATTAAAATATTGAACTATATTATTAAATATTGAAATATGCTGCTAACACTACTATGAACCATGCTATTAAATTTTTGAACGATACTACTAGATTAGAGAACTTTTTTTGCACCAAAGAAAAAAATTCTTCGAAATGTTGAGCCAAAAAAAAAAAAAAGAATAGGAGGGGTCCAAGTTTACTAATATACTAACAAATAAATTTACATAAAGTTTATACTTCTCGTACAGTCAACAGTGTTTTTTTGTTGGTTTTTTTTTGTTTGTTTTGTTTTGTTTTTAGCTGTTGTTTTGTTTTTTTTTTTAATTGAGCCATTTAATCCAGTTACTATTTTTCATTTTCTGGAAAAAATTCTTCAGGGTAAAAAAAAAAAAAAAAAAAAAATGAAAAAAGTATGCGCAGTCATACGCAAACATGGCGGTTTAAAGATCACTAAAATAAACTTCTTTTTATTACGATATTAAATTTGTGTACCAGATGTTGAAAATGAAAAAAAAAAAAAAAAAAAAAAAAGAAAGTAAGTAAGGAGTAACATTTACAAAGTGAGTTAAACCACAAGACCGCTTGATTGATCTAAAAAAAAAAAAAAAAAATCGGACTACAACAAAAAGCATGTTAGGAGTATTTTCAATTTAATCAATGCTCAGATATTTTTTAAAAAGTTTTTATTTATATATTTTAATTTATGTTGCTTTTGTTTTCTAAAAAAAAAAAAAAAAAAAAAAAAAGTTGAATAAAAGAATTTTCATAAGTAAAAGACTTTTTAAAAAAATTTCATCAATCCAACTTCAAACGTCATTTAAAGAAAATATATTTTGAATTATAATTATATATATATATATATATATATATATATATATATATATATATATATATATATATGTGTGTGTGTGTGTGTGTGTTATTTATAATTAAAAAGAAAGTGACTTATTGCTTCATTAATGTTATGTTAATGTTCGTGCCTGGTTCGATTTAGTGAGTTCGATTTTCACTGGGTGTTCCATACGTCTGACCTTGTGCCATAACTAACTTAAGCTTTGTAAATAATTTGTTGGAAAAAAAAAGAAAAAAATTGGGGGCAAAGAACCCCTCACCAAAACTTATCAGCTGTGAGTGTTGGATAAGCTTTTTAATTTGAAGGGTGAAAAAAATTATGACAATCATTGTAGCCGTATATAGAAAAGAAGTCTTATTTTTTTATAAAAAGATAACGCTGAAATAAAGAAAAGGTTTTTTTTTTGTCTTTTATACTAAAAAGAAAGCAGGAATTTAACGAAACAAAAAGGAGCGGATGGACATTAAAGTTGGGTTAAAATATTTTGGAATAATAGGGGAGGGCGATATTAACGGCAGTAAGTTTAAAGAAAGATCGAAAGACGAAAAAAATTATAAAAATAAATTATAATTCGGTTAAATTTGGGGAGTTATAAGTAATAATCAAACAATAAATCACTAGTCGATTATTTAATAATAATAATGCTAATAAAGCGAAGTTGAGTCGTTATATTTTGGAATTACGGGAAGTAAGTTTAGAAAGAAAGAAAGATCGAATAATTTAATTACGTGAAAATTTATTTAAAAGATAATCTGGGTAATTTTTGAGGAGTTATAGGTTGTAATAAAAACCAAACATCTAAATAATAGTCGGTTATTTAAAAGACAAAATACAAAAAAAAGTTTTGAAGAAAAGTGTAATTAGTTTTTTTTTATTATTTCTCTCACCTGGTTATTGCAAGTAACGCTGGAAACATAGACTTTGATCACCATGATTGCCTTTTTTTCCGTGTGTTAAAATGTAAAAGTCTTTCCAAAAAAACAGAATTTCTTGTCGTTTGAGGCAGAGGAGACTGCGGCGAATTGTTAAGTAGCGAAAGTAATTAAATTAAAATAATTCTAATTAAACTGCGAAATAATTTCTGGCTACACTACAGGTTCTTTCTTAAGGTTTGTTATTGTTTGTTTGTTTTTTGTTGTTATTTTAAAATTTATTTTTTTTTTTTTTTAAAGTTTTTTTCTGTTCTTTTCTTTTTCCCCCGATTGTCAACCAGAAGCAATTGAATGTTTTCTAGTTTCCTTTCACTATTAACAATTCGCTCGAATCCAACGATTCTACGTCCTCGCCGCAGTAAGTAAAAGAAAAGTAGACGGGTGGTTATGACAGTTGAACAAGATGCCTGAAAGAGGTGAGGTGCGATGGTGACGTCACGAAAAGTTGTGTATCATGTTTTCATGACGTCATACTACGCATTTCTTTGCTTAACTTTTCGTGACATCTTATCTACAAGTTACTAAAGAAATTCAAAAGAAGAAAAAAATGATTTGGCACTTTCTATCCTGATTTTTTTTCCCACGACTAATTTTTGATGCTTTCAAAGACTTTACTCTATTAATAAATTTGTCCGATTTGAAAAATATTGTTTTTTTTTTCTCTGTGATTTTAGACGGCAGAGTCTTATTTAAATACAAAGTAAAGATAAATCGTGGAAGCAAATTAGATTAGACTATGATTAGTGAGTTCGATTCTCACTGGGTGAACGCATACTTCCGAGCTTAAACTACATCTAAGTAAATAACTATATGCAATAAATACAATAGCAAGTTTAGAAAAGTAAATTAACTGTCTATTGTTAGTGAGTTCGATTCTCACTGGATGCTCCCATACTTCTGGCCTTGTGCCACATCTAAGCAAAACTTTGTAAATAACTATTTGCAATAATTACATGGTAAAGATAGTAAGGTGAGCAAACTAGATTATCAGACTAAAGTTAATGCGTTCGATTCTCATAGGGCGCTCCCATACTTCTAGCCTTGTGCCACACTAAATTTAGAAAATGATGCCTGCCCAAAAATCAGAGTTCGTTTTAACGTTGCATTTAAAGAAACCTGTTTAAAATCATGTAAAATAAAAAAAGGTTTTTTAAGACGGGACCAATCAAGATCAGAAGTGCTAAAAATTATGGGAGAAAAAAACAAGCATATTTTTTCTATCTTCCTCGGTTTCGTGTTATTCAGTGATTGATTTATTTTTCTGCATTCTCACTGGGCGCCCCCATACTCTTGGTTTCTCTCTCCCCCCTCTCTCTATATATGTATATATTGTCATCCTCAGACAGACTATTTCATTGTATCATAACTCTTTGGTGTGGCTTGACCCGCGAAATGCTTCAAGCTGGAGTCGGACTACTTACCCCTGAGCCATCGTCATTCTCAGCGTAAGTAAAGGAATTTTATACGTATATCATTCTACGTATAGGTTATCGGCTACCTGGAGTGTTCAATTCTTGCGAAGGGCTATGCTTTTCAGCGTATGTAGCAGCCAGCAAATTTTCCCCACTAGAGTGCTCAACCCACGTGGTGGGTGGGGCATATATATATATATACATATATATATATGATAGAAATATGTGGAAAGTTGGATAAATCAAAAAATTAACTCAAGTTTACATGTGTGATATTTCGTTCGGTTTTATTTCATCTTGAACTTCTTCAGACAAGCCGAACGAAATATCACACACCTAAATTTGAGTTAAGTGTTTGATTCATCCAACTTTCCATATATTTCTCTCATTTATATATATATATATATATATATATATATATATATACAATCATCCACAGACAGATCTGTTTCGTTCTATCAGAACTCACCAGTGTGGCTAGACATTAGCTTCCCGTAGCTGGGATCGAAACCAGGTTGACCCAAACGCCAAGCCAAGCCTCAAACCCTTCAGCCACGAAGAGCCATTAGCTGCGAAGTAAATTTTAAACGTTTATGAATCACAATTACTATTGTTTACATACATCTGTTCAACGGCTGCTGAGACCTCAATTCATATATATGAAGAGACTTGCAATAAACGCTAATGGCAACACGATTACTTCATTCGCCGGAAAACTCAACCCTACTGGGGTAAGGGAGTATATATCTCTATAGTCATCCACAGACAGATATATCTATCTATCTATCTATCTATCTAACCAGATATATATATATATATATATATATATATATATATATATATATATATATATATTAAAGCAGATTGGGTGATAATTCTGACGGTTTACAAATATATAATATAAAATATAAACAAAATATTCACATCGTATTTTTTTTCAAATTATCAAGGCCAATATTTCGGTCTATCCGACCATTATCAAGTTAGTAGTTTATTGTTTCCGATTTCATCCGAAAAATATTTTCAAATGAAAATGGAAAAAATATGGGGGAAAAGTTGTTGCACTTTTCAACGTCACCGCGTTTCCATTTCGTTTTTATATGCCATGAATTCTTCATTGTGGCTAAATCAATATTGTGGTTTAAACGAGAAATTATGGTCTTTGATTAAATTGCTTGAAATCACTTAACATAAAACTTTGCCCAGTCAGCTGGGGCTGTAGAATACACCGACTGCTTCTCTGCAGAGGGGTAAGACCGTGGCCGTCGCTATAATACCTATTATAGCGACGGCCACGGTAAGACCCCACAACGAGTGTCCTGGTTATGACACTAAACAATCTGATGGTGAGGTTCCAGTAATGCTGGAGCTTTAGGGAATGCTGAGTACCCCTTCATTGCCATCGCTCCCCGGTCCACTCTGGCCTGGAGTGGTAGCACCTGATAAGGGTCCTATCTATGGGTTAAATAGAACTAACAGCATACTTATGCTAAACTGAATTGTTTGAGTAAACTGAATAGCTTGAAATAGAAATGTTTTTGACAATTAAACCGTGCTTACATTTAAATTGCGTGCTTATGCCTAACTGAATTATTTGAAATAGAACTGTTTTTCGACATTAAAACTGTATTTTCACTTAACTGAATTGTTACATATAACTGCTTGAATAGTTTGAAATAGAAATGCTTTTGACAATTAAACTATGTACTTATGCTAAATTGAATTGTTTTAAATAGAACAGATAGTTTACATAAAAATGGATTTGGCGTTAAATAACCTACAAAGGTTGATATGCCATAAAACCCAACAAACGAAACCAATTAACATAAAACTGAGTTCGAAAATAATGTGTTGACTAATAACATGTACAAAATAATTACAACAAAACCAAAAAAATCTGTACATCAATATAAATGTTTATTTAATAAAGTTGTTGGGTCAGTAAAGTGGTAATTCCTGTGTATGGAGTGAGTGAGGGAGAGGCTCACTGTGATTGGATATACTAATCATGTGATGTGCCCAGAAGTCTTGGCGCAAAATCCAAAATCCAGTCAGATAGATTCCACCAGACGTTCAGTGAGGCAGTGACATTAAAAGCTCTCTGAGACAACCGTACGATACCAGATATCTTCTTCAGTAAGCCGGTAAGTCCCTCAAACTCAACTTTATACACAGGAAGGACTGTATATTGTTATTCATTGTTTGTCGGGCTGGTTAATAAATTGTTAGAATTAAACGAAATATTAATTCATTTATTTGTTGCTGTTAGCCTTAGAATTTTAAGCAGAAGATATTTTGTTATTGTTGAGCGAGGAAGAGTTGTGACGTGTTTGTGTTTAGTTACTTCCTCGCTAGGTTGTGAGAAATAAAAGGATGAAAAAGTAAGATGCCGATAGTCGAAATGTTTTTGGGAATAGTTTTTATTTGCAGCATGGAATATTGGGTTTGCTTTTTGTGCTGCAAGACTCGTGGAAAGGTTGTGAGTATAGAGACGAAATGGAATTATGAGGAAGTTGAGAAAGGCAGCGCGTGTCGTCGGATGTGCGAGGGATTGTGTTCGCCGTAGTTTAGCGAAAGCCGTTGGAGGAATTGAACTTTGGAGTTACCGTGAGTTTCGTGTGTCTGGTATTTGGGGAGAGTGTGCGTTGTCTCCATTAAAGTAGCCCAGAGGTGAATTGAGAGCTAGGTTTCGAGAGCTTAAAAGTGCGTCGAATCGACATAGCCAATTTTGGGGGTGACATAAGGTTGTGCCTGTGCGAGGCATGTTCAATGTATCTAATTTATATTCAACTGGGATTCCTTGCTAGGAATCCATAAATTAGATAGGTTCCCTCATGTGTCCATGCTGCTGCTTTTTAAGAGCCACCAGCGAGATGTCTGCACTGGGCGGCGTTGTCCAGCTTAAGAGACTGTTTGGCAGCTTACCCAATTTCTGCTGCCCGGAAAAAGAGATCCGGGATGAATAGGATAAGTCATCCTGATTGAGTGAAATTATGCGTCGAATTTATTTGCGTGCCAAACCAAAATACGAATTTTTCCTTCCACTACAGAATAAACGCTATACTAACACAATAAAGTAAATAAACATTTACAGTTTTATATTTTAGGCGTATATGTGACACTTGGGTGAAAAGTGGTTAATTTACCAATTCCCTAATCTTTCTTTTTGCTTAGATATGGCACAAGGCTGTATCAATGGGGTATTCACTGAGACTCGAACTCACTCGAGAAGGTTTGCTAGTCTTGCTTGCTAACCATTACACCACCCGAGTTGTGACTTGCGAAGTCAGCAGCTTACCATTCTTGTAGAGGTCAGAACCAAAAAAAAAAAAAAAAATAAAAAAATAAAAAAAAATGAAGAATGGGGTTATACTTAGGATTTAGTTCTTTTATATCTCTAGGCAACTGCTACAAATGTATATGTTAAGCTATCACACACACACACAAACACACACATATGGTATTTGTCTGACATCCCTATGGCACCAGGCTATTTTATAGTGGAGGCTGCACACGAATCAAAACTTATGCGCAGTAATACGATGGACCATATTAAAAGTTCAAAAATAATAATGTGACTCTGTTATTCGGAATACGACTGTCTAAATTTTTATATAGCAATCCGACCCAAACACGAGGAGACAGGAAGACCTTCTAAGAGTTTCTGAGCGAATCTCGCTAGCCGCTACAAAGACGCACTCCACCCCGATCAACGTCTAACCCAATTTGTCTCTTTGGGTTTCAAAACTCTATTCCCCTTGAATCGAAATCATCTTTTCTTATATAATATTTTCTTAATCATTGCATCAGCAAGTCATAATAGAACACGTGTCACTTACTTTTATTTCCCCACACTGGTTGACAAGCCTTGATTTGTTTGTCATTCATAACCTGTCTTCCCCAACGTTATTTTGACATGAGGTGTTTAAACCTGGTCACCACCTGTGCACGCGTTTGACCTTTGTGAGGAACAATATTAACACTAAAAGATTTGTAACCAGTCCACAACCTCACCAAGCAAAATAATAAAATTATATAATCAATTATCAATAAAATAATATAATCAATTCCCACTCTAATTATTTTACAGCGAAGAAGGTGCAAAAATTCTTGACCCCGTCGGCATTTCTCTTTTAGGGCGCCTCAGGCACCAAGAAATAAACCAAATCTTGCAAGTAGGCAACGGCCTCTTGAGGTCAAGTTATATTTTAGCAAACACAATCTCCTGAAACGAATGCCAGGCTGTCGGCTTGAATGTGTCCCCCTCCTATATATATTATTGAGTGTCGCTTTATTTCTTTTCTTATTTTAACGCCTAGTTAGACTTTAAATATTTTTTTTTTAAATGGTGTAACAAACAGGTTGGAATGAATTATTAGATTAATATATTCTTTTTATCGCCTCGCCCAGTTCATTATCTTAAAAACAAAATGGAAGCATAATAAATAAATAAAAATAAATTAACCCCCTCACCCAGCAGTTTGAAATTCTTTCTCTAATAATTGCTAAGCCCTGACATCAGGGCTTAGAATAGGCTGTGTCATATGCAGAGGGGTAAGCCCACCGCCCCACAAAGGGTATCCTGAGTATGACACTAACCGGCATCTGATAGTGAGGCTCCAGTTCTGGGGAGTGTGAAGTACCATTTCGTTGCCATTACTCCCAGGTTCACTCTGACTTGGAGTGCTAATACTTGTTAGGGTCCTATGTATGGGTTGAATAGATCTGTTTAAAAAAAAGTTATTCCTATTCGATTGGACGGTGTACGAAAAAAAACTCTTTAAAAAACTACACAAAAAATGTAAATATAAATATACAATGAACGTGATTACCTAACCTTTCGGCATAATATAGCCCTTAATGGGTGGACATGTCGTGAAAATCAATCCAACAATCACCGTACAATGAATGCTATTCCCTAACCTATATGCATGAAATTACCCAAGAGAGGTTTACTTGCCGTTAAAATCAATCATCTAATTTTTGTTGTTTTTTTTTATCCGATAAATTATATACAAGTTAAAACTTGTTGATATCCACTTCTCCAAAATACCAGACAGGCTTAGTGATTAACTTATCGATCGGATTTGAAAAATTTCCGTGTTATATTTTAGATAGATACCCACCACAAATAACTTACGAATGTCGGTATGCCATTAACAAACAAACCAACCAATCACCCACACACTGTTCTTTTTTTTTTTTAATTAACTGCTAAGAATTTTCATAAAAGTCCGACAATGGCAATGACAGACTGTTACATCTCTTTCTGATTGGTTCAGTTTAGTTTGGTTTTATGGCATATCAACCATAGTAGGTTATTCAATGCCAAATCTTTTCTTTTATACATGTTAAATGTTTTATTTTTAAACACATTTTTTAGATAATATCTTTAGACGAACCTGAGTTTTTTTTGTTTTTTTTTTCACAGACGTAAATGGTTCCACTTATTTCTATCTAGGGCGAATAATTATTTATCATCATCATTATCATCATCATGTCGTGTCGCTCTCGCCACTTCTCCCTATCGTTCATCACCTCCGACAAGTCTTCAGGGCTGCATCCCGTATCCTCACATAGTTGCTGTATGTATATTCGCGCTGGTCATCCTGCTTTTGCTCGGCTATATGTGGGGGTCCAATGGAGTACATCACTTATGAGCTCGTCCCTGCTTCTCCAGCAGTGTCCTGCATGTCTGGCTCGTCTAACTTGGATAGTTTTCGTGATGGGAGGCAGGTGGCCGTATAGCTGGTGCCTTGCGGGGTGTTGCCGCCGGGACTTTTCAATATTGCTCGCAACATTCTTATCCATATTAATTATTTGATTTCTAGACTCATTTTGCAGATAATATCTTTAGACAAGCTTGAGTTCATTATTCTTTCGTTTTTTTTTTTTTGCACACAAGTAAATGGTTCCACTTATTTCTATCTTATACGAATAATTCTATTTACTATTAATCATTTGTTTTCAAACAGCTTAATGGTTCCAAGTATTGCTATGTATAACTAACAATTCAATCAAATATCAGTCATTTGTTTACTCACATTTAAATGATCAAACAGTTCTATTTTAAACAATTCAGTTTAGCTTGTCAACAAAGGTAAATGGTTCCAAGTATTGCTATGTATAACTAACAATTCAATCAAATATCAGTCATTTGTTTACTCACATTTAAATGATCAAACAGTTCTATTTTAAACAATTCAGTTTAGCTTGTCAACAAAGGTAAATGGTTCCAAGTATTGCTATGTATAACTAACAATTCAATCAAATATCAGTCATTTGTTTACTCACATTTAAATGATCAAACAGTTCTATTTTAAACAATTCAGTTTAGCTTGTCAGCAAAGGTAAATGGTTCCAAGTATTGCTATGTATAACTAACAATTCAATCAAATATCAGTCTTTTGTTTACACACAGTTACATCATCAAACAGTTCTATTTCAAACAATCCCATTTAGTATAAATACACAGTTTTTGTTTACACACAGTTAAATGTAAAAACAGCTTTATTTCAAACAATCAGTAAAGCATAAGTACACACTTTAAATGTCAAACAATTCTATTTGACCCATAAATAGGTACTACCACGTCGGGCCAAAGTGGACCGGGAAATGATGGCAATGAAGGTGTACTCCGCATTCCCCAAATCTCCAGCATTACTGAAGCCTCACTATCAGATTGTTTAGTGCCATCCAAAACACTCGTTGGAGCAGTCTTACCGCTCCGCAGAGATGTGTAGCAGTTACAGATCTATTTCCTTTCGCGAATTAATGCCTCCACCAAGCGATTCAGCTATCCACCGACCAATCGCCAGGCAGAGCGCATTGATTCCTTCTCTCTCTCGAGAACTATTTTTTCTAGTCCTTTTGGTAGTCAGCCGATAATGCAGAGAGCTCTTAGCCAGGATCCCAGACCAACATCTCTTGCATCCACTGCTATGGATTCCATTTGGAACCCCTTCGCGGAAGAACCAGCATTGCGGCCAGTCCCACAAACAATTTGCTACAGTGACACACACACATGGTCAGATAGCACCTAGCTAGCGGCCATGGCAGACCACTCTCGCCTTCACAGAAGAACACGCAGCTACTAGCTTCACACATGGAAGAACCAGCCTTACGGTCAGTCACACGAGCAACCTGCTACAGTGACACACAAACATGGTCAGAGAGCACCTGGCTCGCAGCCATGACAGACCTCTCTCGCCTTCACAGAAGAACACGCAGCTACTAGCTTCACACACGGAAGAACCAGCCTCGCGGTCAGTTACATGAGTAACTCGCTACAGTAACACACACACCTACACACTTCCTACAAACTCAAAGACCAACATACTAACTGGCGACACCAAAAGGAACACTTTCTCACTCTTACTCTTTTACACCTGCTACTATAATAAACCTTTCGTTGTTGTGTTTTCAAAAGAAGTTTCGTTATTCATTTGTTTTGTCAAATAATTTATAGTGTTATAGAAACTAACCATTTCAAAACACTAAAGATGCAGTCGCTGTATTCTACGGCCCCTGCCGTCTGGGCCAATCTCTTTCTAAGCAGTATTTCTCATCCACCAAAGAACGAGTTTGCCAATGTCTTGTAACAGTCTCTAATCGCAGTGTGTTTCCAAATCTCACCATCATCATGTCCTGCCGCGAGCACGGATATCCCTGACCCCCTCTCGCCGCTTTTCCCTATCGTTAATCGTCTCTGGCTGGTCTTCAGGGCTGCATCCCGTATCCTCACATAGCTGCTGTATGTATGTTCGAGCTGGTCATCCTGCTTTTGCTCGGCCATATGTGGGGGTCTATAGGAGTACATCACTTATGAGCTCGTCCCTGCTTCTCCAGCATTGTCCTGCATGTCTGGTTCGTCTAACTTGGATAGTTTTCGTGATGGGAGACAGGTGGCCGTATAGTTGGTGCTTTGTTGGGTGTTGCCGCTAGGACTTGTTCAATATTGCTCGCAACATTCTTGTGTAATTGCCGTCTAGCTTCTTCTCTAGCCGTTTTGTTAGCGTCCAAGTGGTGCATCCATGCAGCTGTATCGACACGACCGCTGCCTGGAAGAAACTGCATTTCATTTTATCTGCCAGGTCTGAAAAAAAAATAGTTTTCAAATCTAAAAATAAAAAGACCCACGTTTGTCTTTATTTTCAGAAAGAATTTATTCTTATTTTATCATTATAATGCTGTGAGTATACACAGACCAAATCACCGCTACTACTCAGTAGCAGTCCAGCAGTCTCAAGAAGACAGACGAACCAAAAGTATCAGCCCCCAAATTTCACGACGGTAAATATCTGTGGGGATTTTTATAAACCCCGAAAAGCCCGGTTTATTCCTACGTTTTGTAAAAGAATAAACCGTACTCAACAGCAGTAGGGAATTGGTGACAGCTTTTGAAGAAAGGGACGAACGACTTATACATGCAACAAAATTTATATACAACAACAACAACAACAGCAACAACAATAAACAGGGATTTTTACACCAAATGGAATAAACAACGAATGTGTAAGTAACAGTTTATAAAAGAGAGTTCAAGGAAGAGTTCAAGATGTAAAATATGGTTAGGTTTGTTGTGAAGGTTGTAAGGTTGAAGGTAAAGTAGGTTTGATAAGGTAAAGTAGTGAAGTAGGTTTGCAGATAAAATGCCTGCTGGAACTTAACTGTGTGTGTCCTGTTCCTTTTAACTTAGCACGTGCGTTCCTCGCTCTTGGGTCCCGGTGGTGGAAGATACCAAATAAGTATGCCGTCAAGGGACTGCTACGATGGACCTGATGCTAACAGTTGTTGGTAGTCGAACCAAAAGAGAGAGAGTCTCCAGTGGAGCTCCTTTTTATGATGGACGCCACGTGACCCCAAGGGGCTGCTGCTGATCGGTGAAACAGGATCACCAGTTCCTTACCAAAATTTCTACACATCCTTTATCCCCCAATGAATTTCTGGATTGACACGCTAATAAGCAATTACAAAAGAATCCAAAAAACATTTACGGACACCGTACACATAAAACATCAATACTCACACAAAACTTGTTTTGTAAATTATTGTTTATAAAGAAAAATAATACAAAACATAGTAACGTCTGAATATACTCAACTTCCTGTTATTTATTTTCTTGTTTGCTTTTTTTACATCTATAATTCCTCTCAGCGTTAACCTTTTTATCACAGTACCGGAAAACTCCTCTGTTGCAATATTATCATTTTGTTACGAAGTTGTTACGCATAATTCGCTGCAACATTCACGATAGCTCTGTAACAGTCTCCTAGTCCCGTCGTTACTAATTGTGTTCTAGTCCTAAATTAAAACGATGAAACATAGAATTCCCATCTTAAATGAATGAGATACGAGAAAACAGCGAAACAAAATGTCTCTATTGGGTTGGTTATCTAGTCACGTCTGCACTCACCAAAGTCCAATATTAGCATATAGCGGTTGTTGAGGGAATTAGTTATTTTCCCGAACACTATAGATTTTAAGGCAACATAAATGAATTACGAGACTATTGCTTTAACAACACACAACAGCGAAAATACTTTATTTGCAGCTTTGAGGCGGTTTGTTCTTGGTGCTGCAAGACTCGTGGTGTTTAGGCTTGTTGGTTGTTTGAGACGAAATGGCTTAGCTAGATGTTGCGATGGCAGCGTGTCGTTGGACGTGTGAGGGAAGTATTCAAGGCCACCGTGTAGTTTTGTGTGTCTGGTATTTGGGGAGAGTAGGCGTTATCTCCATTAATGTGACCAGAGGTGAAATGGGAGCTTGTCGAGAGCGAAGTGGCGCTCGGATCGACATAGTAAATTTTTGTGGTGCTTGTGAAGGCATGCTGAACGTATCTAATTCATATTCAACTGGGATTCCTTGGTCTAAAATATATTAGACGCAAAGAATCCATAAATTAGAAGGTTCCCTCGCTGAGTGTCCATGTTGCTAGGGTTAAAGCCACAGTGATATGTCCACACTGGGTGGCTTGTTTAGCTAAAAAGCATCGCTAAGCAGGGACGACCAGAGACACGTCCGTTCTGGTCACCGTCTCAAGCCGAAGAGAGTGTGTTTGGCCGCTCACCTGTTTTGCTAGCCGGAAATGAAGGTCCGGGCTGAATAGGATATGTCATCCTGATTGGGCGAAATTCAGTGTTGAATTAAATAGCGCGCCAAAACAAAATACGAGATTTTCCTTTTCTCTACAAGCATAAGTTTATATCAACACTGAATAAACGGAACGAGAAACAAGAATTACTAATTTACACAAACAGAAACATTTGATACAAGCATAATATACATACACCAAGGAGAGACAAAAATACTCAAACGTGTCCTAAAAAATAGAATATACACGTATTGTTTTATGAACAAGCAGTATACGAAAGAGGTACAAAAACGATGAAAAAGCTTACTTAATGAAGTGGAGTATAATGGTTATGGCCGAGAGAAGAGACGACGTCTCTGCTGTTCAAAGGACAGGCAAAAAACTACGTCTTTATTGTTAAAAAGATAGAGACTACAGATCGTTTTTATCAATTAAAGAGAGATAAAAGAGAATGCCTTTACTCTTCAAAGAATAAAGACAAAAGAGAACGCCTTTGCTGTTGAAAGACCCGAGACAAATAAGAACATATTTACTGTTAAAAAAACGGAAACAAAAAGAATGTCTTCTCTGTTTAAATACTACAGACAGAAGAGAACGTCTTTATTGTTCAAAGACCAGAGACAAAAGTGAACGTCTTTATTGTATAAAGACTAGAGAGAAGTGAACGTCTTTACTGCTCAAGATCAGAAACATCGGAGAACGTCTTTACGGTTTAAAGACCAGGGAGAATCATGAGCAGCTTTATTGTCCAAAGAATAGAAACAAAAAAGAATGTCTTTACTGTTTTAAAAACGGAGACAAAAGGGAACATCTTTATTCTTCAAAGACCAGAAACAAAAAAAAAAGTCTTTACTGTTTAAAGAACAGAGACAAAAAAGAACGAGATGGATTTTGTCATTCTCATATGGCTACGAGGTGCCCAATGGATATGCTCCCAATATCCAAGTGAGACAACTTTTTATTGTATCCTACAACCCCATTGCACCCAGAGTGGAGGATTTGGTCAACCCTGCTGTCTTTTCCCAAATAAATAAATAACTTTTTCACTTTATTATCATATTTACCCAACCCCTCCACTCGGGCAGGATATGACACAAGGTCAATTTTTAAGCGGAGTTTAATAGGTTTGAATTCAGAGTTTTCCTTCTCATAGACTAGTTGCCTCGCCAAGGCTGAAGAACCTAGTCTGCCCTACTATTTACCCATAGCTGGAGGGAGAATAATTGTGGATTCATACCTTTCCCAAGGGTGTTAGTGCTCTGTGAAATGCAATCAGTCTCGTCCAGGATTTGAACTCATGTCGCCGTGTCCATTTCCTACGACGATAACCACTACACCACGGGCACTTCCCATTTTTCACATTATTATCGACAACTCTACAATTTTATTAATTTATCTTTTTTTTCCTTAACGTTCTTTTCTTTTCCTTCTATTACCCACAATGTACGGACGGGTGGGTAAGAGAGAGTCAAAGACGGTTGAGCTGTATGCACACGCATACTCAGAGAGACCTTGGAACGAATCTTTGGTGAAACCTACTCTCTGTTCTGGTTTAGATCAAAATCTTCCTGGTTAGATAATATCCCAGACGCCCACGCAATTTCTAATGGTCACATCTCTTCCAGCCAGCTGCCTACACAATGCACGTGATCACGTTTCCTTCTAGCATGCCTACCACGATATATACGCTGCATTTTCGCCAGGAATACCGGCTTCCTGTTTACTTTAGGTACCAGGTGCATTTCCTGTAATTTTTGTTCCCATTCAAAGGGGTCTTCAAGTCAATATCCAACAATCTAACTTCTAAATGACTGTTGGGATAAACTACTCCAATATCATTTATGTTTGCTAAATTGTTGTAACAGTTCCTGACCCATGTGTGTCCCCAAATATTAAAATAGAAAAAAGATCAACGTGAGTCACTAAATCTAAAAATATAAAAAGACACGCGTATGTTTTGGTTTCCAGAAAGATCTTTTCCTGATTTTACCGTCAAAAAGCTAATGAGCATAAATAGACCAAAATTGAGAAGTAGTCAGTAGCAGCCCAGCTGTCTCAGAAGACAGACGAACCAAAAGTATCAGTCCCACTATTTCATGACAGTAAATAAGTTTTATCCAATAAGGAATTTCAGAACTGACCAACAAGTAAGCATTTAAAAAGAATGTTAAAACATTTATGTACACTGTACACATAAACTAATCAATAATCAGACAACATATCTCTGGTAAACTGTTCATTTTGTTACTAACTCGTTACGCATAAGTCATTATATTATTTATGATACCTTAGGAATAGAGTTTATCAATCTATCTAAACTAATAGTGATGCAGTGAAGTTTGTGAAACTGCTGCAGTTGAATAAAAGCTCTAGAGGGATTAAGAAAATGTGTTTATATCCAGGGGTTTTTGAGAATTACATCATTCTTCGGTCAGTATTCAATACCGATTCTCCCAAAGGCATAATTAGATTCTGGTTGATATTGTCCTGGGAATTAACTGCTCATATTGATGAACAATTTAAAAAGCTTGCATATTCTGAAGTCAATTGAGTCACATATTTTAAAACTATTTTTTACATTTTTCATATATATCTTTTTAGGAGTCGTACTTAGTATAACGGTTATCGTCGTAGGAAATGGAATCGGCAACCCGAGTTCAAATCCGACACCAAGATGTTTGCGTTTCACTTCGCGCTCGTGTCCTTGGGAAAGGCATGAATCTATTTGTTTCCTCTTCAGCTGTGGGTGAATAGTAAGATACACTGGGTTCTTTTAGCCTTGGTTTGGCAACCAGTCTAGGAAATGGAAAACTCTGAGTTCAAACCAGCTGTACTCCACTTATAAATTGTCCTTGTATCTCATTCTGCTCGTGGCGGAGGCATTATATATATATATATATATATATATATATACGAGGTGCATACGATAAGTTTCCAGACTTTTTTGTACAGGCATTTAAGATTGTCGTAGACTCTTGAAATGTCAGTATGTCATTGCTATACATCTTATGAGATGACTGACTAATTCTTATGATTTCAGGTTGACATGAACAGCTATAGCAGCAATTGGAATACACCCCACTAAAGCCTGATTGTAACAGCTGGTGAATTTCAAAAATGCAATCTGGACTTTAGAAGAACGATATGCAATAAAATTCTGTTTTAAACTTAGAAAAAAATGCCACAGAAATGTATGGAATGCATCAGACTGCTTTTGGAGCATCTTGCATGAATCGAGCATCAGTTTTTGAGTAGCATAAGAGATTCAAGAAAGGCAGGGAGTCTGTGAGGGATGATGAGAGGTGTGGGAGGAGTAAGGAAGTCAATACACCAGAGTTGACTGGCCAAAGGGTTAGGGTTAGGGTTACTATGTTGAGGTTTTAAGGGAGTTCAGGAAGAGATTCCGTCGGAAGAGGACAGCACTCTCAAATCAGGTCAATGGCATTTCTACCAGGACAATACACCAGTCCACAACTCCATCCTTGTTATAGACTATTTCACCAAGATGGGCATCGAGACAGTTCCCCCCCTCCCAATTTTCCAGGCCTTGTTTCCTGTGACTTTTGCTTATTCCCTAAGCTCAGAGGCTGTCGTTATGAGACAATTGAGGAGATGAAAAATCTTGTGACGAAGGTCATAGACACGCTCAAACAAGAGGACTTCCATGGGGCCTTCCAGAAGTTTTTGGAACGGTAAAACAAGTGCATTGCAGCCGGGGGAGATTGCTTCGAAGGGGACTAGAGTTTCATGTGTGTACTATCAATAAAAGTGCCCATACGGCAAAAGTCTGGAAACTTATCGTATGCACCTCGTATATATATATATATATGTATGTATATATTTATTTATATATATATATCTTTTAGATTTTTTGGCGTGAGTAGGTTATTGAATATCAGCTTTTAGTACAGTAGCTATTCCAATCGGTCGGATGTGCAGTTTTTACTTGATATTCTATCAATGAAAATGTAGGGAGTCAATAAATGTCTCCCTTGAAGAATGGGCGTGTCCGTTGGGAGGACGCTCATATCTGTTTGTATATTAGAGGTTGGCACATCGTCCATTTGTCTTTAATGCGTTTCCATATTCTATTTTGTGGGTTACCGAATATCATGGTATTATTTGAATTTATGACGAGCCTACTTGTGGAAATTGCTGGTTGATGGTTTGACTTGTTGTTAATATACATGCTGACGTTATTTGCTTTTCTATATTGGCCAGTAATCACTGTTGTTGAATGGGTGTGTCCGTTAGGTGTTCTCTTGGACTGTCACCCGGCAATCCGAGAAATCCTTCCCCCTTGGTTTATTTTGCCTCTGTTCCTTGAACAGTAAAGACGTTGTCTACTGCTCGGCCAGACTTTACAGTCAAGCCTCCCTGGCTATCATGATTTTACTATCCATCTTCCTCAAGTTAGTCCTTTTCTGTTTTTGCTCTGATTTTACATACTGCTTTTTCATAAAACGATACGCGCATATCTTATCTGTTGGTATTCCCTTATGTATTCTTACTGGCAAATACACCTGACCAAGCCGAAACACTACTGCATAGTTTGGAACGAGCAGCAGCAAGCATAGGCCTCTATGTTAATGCACACAAAACGGAATATATGTGCTATAACCAAACGGGGGACATCTCCACTCTAGAAGGAACCCCTCTTAAACTGGTAGACAAATTCACTTACCTAGGAAGCAGCGTCGAATCAACCGAAAAGGACATCGAAACGATGTTAACTAAAGCATGGACAGCTATCAATAGGCTATCAATTATATGGAAATCAGACCTAACCGATAAAATGAAACGCAGTTTCTTCCAGGCAGCGGTCACATCGATACTGCTATATGGCTGCACTACATGGACGCTAACAAAACGGCTGGAGAAGAAGCTAGATGACAATTACACAAGAATGCTGCGTGCAATCCTGAACAAGTCCTGGCAGCAACACCTCACAAGACACCAACTGTACGGCCACCTGCCCCCTATCACGAAAACTATTCAAGTTAGAAGAACCAGACATGCAGGACACTGCTGGAGAAATAGGGACGAACTCATAAGAGATGTACTCTTATGGATCCCCACACATGGCCGCGCAAAAGCAGGACGACCAGCACGAACATACATTCAGCAGCTATGTGAGAATACAGGATGTTGTCCTGAAGACCTACCTAGGGCGATGAACGATAGGGAGGAGTGGCGAGAGAGGGTCAGGGATATCCGTGCTACCAGCGCGATATGATGATGATGATTCTTTTTAATACCTCTCGTATCTATATCATGTATATACCAAATTTTCTTTCTGAGTAAATGAGCTGATCTTGTTTTCTCTTCTGTTTATTCAAGGTTAGTATATCTATAGTTACCAACCCCTCTGCTCGGGCAGGATATGATACAAGGTCAATTTTTAAGCGGAGTTTAACAGGTTTAAATTCAGAGTTTTCCTTCTCCTAGACAAGTTGCCTCACCAAGGCTAAAGAACCCAGTCTGTCTTACTATTTACCCATAGCTGGAGGGAGAATAATTGGATTCATACCTTTTCCAAGGTTAGTATATCACAGATATATTTATGCAAATATTGGACCTACTTGAGTAGGAACTCAACAGAATACCTTCCCTAATTCCAAGCAACACAATACTACATTCTATAAAGCAGTGGGGGATGAGCTTATCTTGTTTTTCTTTACGTTGACTCAGTGTTTGTATATCATGAATATATTAATGCTAATATTGGCCCATGGAAAGGGGAAACTGAACTAAACCTTACCCTCAAGCAACCCAATAAAACTTTACACTCATTTGATTGGTTGGTAGGTTGGTTTTGGTTTACAGCAGATCAACACTTGAAGATTATTTGATGCCAAATCCTGTTTATATATATCAAATATATATGATTTGCAAAGGAAAGGTTTGTAGGTAAAAATTTTTTAAACCAACCAGAGCTCATTCGTTTGCACTTAAATGTTTTCAAGTATTGCTATTTAACACTAATATTTTTATTTGCACACATTTAAACGTTTTCAATTATTGCTATTTAACACTAATATTTTTATTTGCACGCATTTAAACGTTTTCAATTATTGCTATTTAACACTAATATTTTTATTTGCACGCATTTAAACGTTTTCAATTATTGCTATTTAACACTGATATTTTTATTTGCACGCATTTAAACGTTTTCAATTATTGCTATTTAACACTGATATTTTTATTTGCACACATTTAAATGTTTTCAATTATTAGATTTATTTCCACGCATCTAAATGGTTTTATGTATTGTTATTTAAAACAAGAAATTCTTTTTAACTTTATCTGTTTACACATACTTAATTCGTTCCAAGTTCAAGATGTAATACTAATGATTCAATTCAACAGACATTTGTTTGAACACAATTAAATGGTTTCAATAATAGAAATAATTGAATATTTCTATTTAACCCAAAAATGGGATTCTACCATGTACAACTACTCAGGATCAAAGTGGACCTGGGGGTAATTAAAATGAAGGGATACTCCACAGTCCCCAAATCTTCAAAACTGGAGCCTCAGCATTAGATGCTGTCTAATGTCATTCCTAGGACACGCATTGTGGGAGCGGTCTCATAATTTGCAGAGATGCAGTCGATGTATTCTATAACCTCAGCTGACAGGGCGAAAGTTAAGATTTAATTATTTTCTTTCACCCACTAAATTGTTGGAATATCTCCAATATTCTGCTAATTGATTTTCCACCAAAGGCATTACAATTTTCTAAAATTACAATCTCTTGTCTATCATATAATATCCTATAACATATAACAGCATCTGTTTGTATTTTACAAACTGCAAACTATCCTCTGCCAAAGATGTCCCAGTCCACTGAGGCTGTAGAATACACAACCTGCATCTCTGCAGCAGGGTAAGACCCCACCAACAAGTGTCCTGATTATGACATTAAACAATCTGATGGTGTGGCTCCAGTAATGATAGAGCTTTGGGGAATATGGAGTACCACTCTGGCCTGGAGTGGTAGCATGTATGGGTCAAATAGAACTGTCTGACATTTAAACTATGTGCAAACAAATGACTTATGTTAAACTTAATAGTTAGGAATATAACAGTATGTAAACAAATGACTGATGTTTAATAGAATTGTTAGTGATACATAGCAATACTTGGAACCATTTAACTGTGTGCAAAAGAATGAGATTAGGCTCATTTAAAAATGTTATCAACAAAATGAGTTTACCAATCATATATATTTGATATAGATGTATAAAGAGGATTTGGCATTAAATAACCTACAATGGTTGATATGTTATAAAACCTAAACCAAACTAAACCAAACCACAACAAACCAAATCAGGCGCCTCTGGTGGTGTAATGGTTAGCAAGCTTGACTAGTAAACCTACACGAGTGAGTTCGAGTCTCATTGGGTGCCCCTTTCATATGGCCTTGTGCCACATCTAAGCAAAAAGCTTAGTAAATTTCCACAACAAACCAAATCAGCTCAATTAATTAACATAAAAACTTGGAGGCAAAATTCTTATTTTCGAAGTAGCTCGGTCTGATTTTAACACTTGGAAAATTGTTATAATTTTACTATCTTTATATGTCCAGTCTTAAGCAAGGCAGCATCAAGTACCATTTTTTGAGTCTTTGGTATGACTCGACCTGGGATTGAACCCCGGTCTCCCGACCATTGGTGAACACTCTACTCATTAGACAATCGTACATGATAGTAATAAGTCGGATCTCATTGGTTGGTAAAGACATTAAGTTTATAAGCCCCCCAAAAATTCATTCCGAATAGTCCAGCATGGCGTAACAGATATAGACGTTTGGTTAAAGAGCGTTAGAAGCTCTTTAACGTAATTTCACGTAGAGTGAAATCAGCTGGAGGTTGCAGGTTCAATCTTGCCTATAGGTAAGTAATAAAAGAATATTTACCATTGCTAAACACTCGTATCCGGTGATGGTTAACGGAATTAGAAAAATGTACACCCTTTGGATTATATGAAGGGTTCGGTTCGAAATTCCGTGTAGGCTCCCAAGTTCGACATCATACACCGGAAGAAGATCGAAGCATCGGCTGGAACGTTGTGAATACAAAGATGAAGACAATTGTCCGATTAAATGATAAAAATATTTTTAGCGATAAAATAAGGAAAAGTTCTTTCTGGAAACCATGGCACATGTGGGTCTTTTTCTATTTCTAGATTTGATGACACACGTTAATTAGGAACCGTTACATATTTATTGTAATAATTTTCTTTTCTTTTTCTTTTTTTAAGAAAATTTGATGACACACGTTGATTAGGAACCGTTACATATTTATTGTAATAATTTTCATTTCTTTTTCTTTTTTTTAAGAAAATTTGGTGACACACGTTGATTAGGAACCGTTACATATTTATTGTAATAATTTTCATTTCTTTTTCTTTTTTTTAAGAAAATTTGGTGACACACGTTGATTAGGAACCGTTACATATTTATTGTAATAATTTTCATTTCTTTTTCTTTTTTTTAAGAAAATTTGGTGACACACGTTGATTAGGAACCGTTACATATTTATTGTAATAATTTTCTTTTCTTTTTCTTTTTTTAAGAAAATTTGATGACACACGTTGATTAGGAACCGTTACATATTTAAGCTAAGTCAATACTTGGGGAGATTTGTGTTTCTTTGTTTAATGGCATATCAACCTTCCTAGGTTATTTAGTGCCAAATCCATACTTCGAGTAGAATAGTAATGATGGTATTTAACCCATAGCTGGGAGGATATGGGGGTTCATACATTTCCCAAGGGTATTTGTCCCAAAGTCGTTATCGTCGTAGGAAATTGACACGGCGACACGAGTTCAAATCCTGGACGAGACTGATTGCATTTCACATAGCACTAATACCCTTGGGAAAGGTATGAATCCAGTTATTCTCCCTCCAGCTATGGGTAAATAGTAGGACAGACTAGGTTCTTCAGCCTTGGTGAGGCAACTAGTCTAGGAGAAGGAAAACTCTGAATACGAATTTGCGGTTCTATCGCTAATCTGATAATATAAATTTTCAATGCAGCATCTGCGGTGTTTACGCTGTTGACCCCCTGTGGTCTCCAGACCACAGTTTGAAAACCACTGGTTTATAGCAATTGATATTTCTAATAGTAAATTCAACATAAATGTTGGACAAAAGACATAAATCTTCAGAAGAAAAAAAGTAGTGGTTTAGTTGTCTTGCGAGGCTAAATTATTTTATAGTCTATTCTATTAGGGCGAGTCAAAAGTTTTGCAATATTTTGGTACGTGGTTGTTTACGACGCTATTCATCTCGTGATCAAAACAGTTCATGTCATGGTAGGTACTCGCTGTAGTTGATAGTACTGTGGTAATAAGTGCGTTGCCACGTTGTGCGTTGCTTTACTCCGTGTGTGATTTCAAAGCTGCACAAATGAACGTGCAACGTAGTCTAATTCGGAAACTTATGTTTTGGTAGTATTGTGGTAGTTGGTGCGCTGACACATTGTGCATTACTTCACCCCGTGTGTGATTAAAAACCGCACAGATGGATGTGCAACGTAGTCTAATTCGAGAATTTATGCTTTACGAGTTCCATAACGCTGCAGAAAAAACCCCAAATCATTTGTTGTGTGAAAGGTGAATGTGAAATTGATCCCAGTGCAGTAATGAAATAGTTCAAATAAACTTTGATTTGGTTGCAAGAACTTTGACAACCAAGCAAAGTCAGATAGGTCCCCAAAATATTTTGATTGGGTTACAAGAACCTCAATTATCAGGTAATGTTAGGTAGGCCTAAAAGCGGGGATTCCAAGGCTGTGCTTCAAGCCATAGAAACAAATCAGACGAGTTTCACTCGGAGAGTATCAGGTGAGGTCGGCATCTTCCTGACATTAGCAAAAGCATCCAGAGCAGCCAAATTATGCCTCACATACTCCCAAAATATTGCAAAACTTTTGACTCATTCTAGAATTATTTTCATTTAATCAAACATTACCAACTAGGTTTGTAAGTAGCTCTCCAAGTTTGAGATGAAAAATACTTCACATTGATTGTAACTTTGACTGAAAATTAGAAACACACAAACAAAAACGGACTAGTTTAATAAAAAAAAAGTTTAATTTCTAAAAGCATAATTAAAATTAAATAAATGACATTGTAGGAAAACAATGGATAATTGTCTCCCTTGCAGAATGGGTGAGTCCGTTAAGTGGTTTATGGACTGTCACATATGACAATCTCAGAAAACGATTCTGAATCCTTTTTGACTTTGGTTCTTTGGATAGTAGTGATACTGTTGCTTGTTCTGTCATCATACAGTAAAGCAACCATAGTCATGACTCTTTTTTTACGGTTTTGTACCCCTTCATATACTGCTTGTTCATAGAACAATATGTGCATTCTTTTCAATACTTGTATGTATATATTAAATGTTTCTATAGATGTGAACAAGTTTATGTTATCTTTCCCTTTGTTTATTCAGTGTTAGTATATCATAGATATACTAATGCTGATATTGGTCCATTTTGAATAGGGACTTGACTAAAAATCTTTCCTACCTCCAAGTAACCTAAGACTTGTCTTTCCTTCCATTTAGTTAAGTATTAGTATATCATGGATATATTAATGCTGATATACTTAATGAGTAGAGTGTTTGCCAATGGTCTGGGAGACCTGGGTTCAATCCCAGGTCGAGTCATACCATAGAGTCAAAAATGTTACTTGATGCTGCCTTGCTTAGCATTCAGCACTGTAAGGTAAGGATCAAGGGTAAAGTGGTGCCCGTGGTGTAGTCGTTATCGCCGTAGGAAATGAACACGGAGATACGAGTTCAAATCCTGGACGAGACTGATTGCATTTCACATAGCACTAATACCCTTGGGCAAGGTATGAATCCAATTATTCTCCCTCCAGCTATGGGTAAATAGTAGGACAGACTAGGTTCTTCAGCCTTGGTTAGGCAACTAGTCTAGGAGAAGGAAAACTCTGAATTCAAACCTGTTAAACTCCACTTAAAAATTGACCTTGTGTCATATCCTGCCCAAGTGGAGGGGTTGGTAAATAGTATCAAGGGTAAAGTGGAGCAATCCAGGGAATGGAGTAGTTCCCTCCTCTACACCTCGGTGTAGTAGCTGTCGAAAAGAGAGCCTTCGGGTTACCCTTGACTATGGTTGCCAACTTTACTTTTTACTTACTGTATCATGGATATATTAATGCTAATATTGGTTCGGCATCTTCCTGACAACAGCAAAAGCATCTAGATCTGCCAAATTATGTCTCACATACTACCAAAATATTGCAAAACTTCTGATTCATTCAATAATTATTTTCATTTAATTAAACATTACCAACTAGGTTTGTTATACAAGTTTTCTTTTTTTCATGCAAAACACTTAATACCAATTAATATAACAAGTAACTAAGTTAATAAAAATGTCTAACATATTTAAATGATAAAATTTCAGAAGGTATCTAAACTGTGATTGCATAAGCTACTTACTGGTCATTACAGCTTTGAATGGTCGCACCTGTAATACAAGATAGTATATCCATGATATACTAACACAGAACACAACGGAAGGAAAGACAAGTCTTGGGTTGCTTTGGGGTTAGGGAAGATATTTAGTCAAGTCTCGACTCACCAAGAACCAATATTAGCATTAGTATATCCATGATATAGTGAGTAAAAAGTAAAGTTGGCAACCGTAGTCGAGGGTAACCCGAAGGTGCTAGAGAGGTAGCACCTGTAATACAAGATAATCCTGGTAGAAGAACATAGAATACACTGTACCTCTTCATTGCCATTACTCACAGATCTACTCAGGCCTGTTGTCATAGCATTTCTTAGGGTCCCATCTCAGGTTCAAATATATGTTTGAAAATAATTCATATCCGATAAGATCATGTGTAAAAAACACCCTTAAGAAGCAACTTCATTCTCAATGCATAAAATAAAAAGGGTTTCCTGGGTATGATACTAAACTGTATCTGATGGTGAGGCTCCACTTCTGGAGATCTGGAGAGTGTGGAGTATCTCATTGCCATTAGTCCCAGGTCCACTCTGGCCCAGAGTGTTAGCCCTTGTAAGGGTCCCATCTCAGGGTCAAATATATCATTGAAAATTACTTGTATTCAATAAGGTTGTGTGCAAAAAAAACACTCTTAAGAAATAAATACATAAAGAGATGTCAATATGAACATACAATGAATGTGGTTCCCTAACCTCAATGCATAAAATACCCCAAGACAGTTTGACGTGCTATTAAAATCAATGAATTAATCGAGAAAGATTGTTTCTGAAAGGAGGACATATTTGATGATACAGCATTTTATTGTCAAGAGTATGGATTTTTTTTTTAAAGAAATAGATTGTAGGGAAATAAAAACTTACAGTTCTGAGGATTTCTTTTTTTTCAAAATTTTTTATGATGTTTCACGTTGTTAAATTAAAGGTTGACATAAACCTTTAACAGGTCCTCCCTCTGTTGAAAATTTTCTCTGTTGTTGTAGATAAGTGATAATTTATTTCATCATTTTCGTTGATCCTCACGTAAGCTTGTAACACCTGAGAATCTACAATGTGAAACTGAATTTTCTTCATCTTGTTTTATCATCGTATTTTTTACTTGAAACACATTGATATTACTTTGCATCTCAGTGCACAGAGCACTATAAAGATTTTCGGATTAAGAATTTTTTTAGTATTAAATTTTAATCATAATTATGTGTGTGTGTGTGTGTGTGTGTGTGTACATTATATATTGGTTTGGTTTGATGGCATATCAACCATTGTAGGTTATTTAATGCCAAATCCTCTTTATACATATATATTAAATATATATGATTTGGTTTGGTTGGGTTTAGTTTTATGACATATCAACCATTATAGGTTATTTAATGCCAAATCCAGTTTATACATATATACTAAATATATGATTTGGTTTGGTTTTATGGCATATCAACCATTGTAGGTCATAAATGCCAAATGCTTCTTATCCATATATATTAAATATATATGATTTCTAAACACATTTTATAGATAACATTTTTAAACAATCCTAAGCTCATTTTTTTGCACACAGTTAAATGGTTTCACTTAGTTTCCAACAATTCAGTTTAGCATAAGTACAGTTTTTTGCTGACAAAATCATTTGATTAAGTAGTTTTTTGCTTGCACACAGTTAAATGTATAAACATTTCTATTTCAATCAATTTGGCGTAAGTACAGTTTAAATGTCAACAGTTCCATTTCAAACAATTCAGTTTAACATATCAACAAATTTAAATGGTTCCAAGTATGTATCACTTACAATTCAAGTCATTTGTTTATGTACAGTTAAATGTAAAAACAGTTCTATTTCTAACAATTCAGTTTAGTGTAAGAACATAGTTTCAATGTCAAACAGTTCTATTTGATCCATAGAAAAGACCCATATTAGGTGTTACCACTCCAAGCCAGAGTGGACCTGGGAGCGATGGCAATGAAGAGGTACTTCGCATTCCCCAAAGCTTCAGCATTACTGGAGCTTTAACATAAGATTGTTTAGTGTCATATCCAGGACACTCGTTTGGGGGGGGTCTTACCCCTCTGTAGAGATGCAGTCAGTGTATTCAGTAGCTCACCACCAGCTGACTGGGCCATGTTACATTGGTTATCATTGAAGAAAATAAAGTCAGTGGACAGAGTTCAAATTATGGTCAAGCTTTTTTCCATTACACTCATGTCCTTAGGAAAAGTATATATCCATCTCTAGCCTTGGATGGGGAATCAGTAGAGGAGAAAGGAAATCTGTTGTAAAATTAGTGCACCATCCTTCCGTTATTAGCTCATCCAAAAAGCGTAGCTGGTCCTACACAAGCCTCTTCACCCCTACAAGCAAATTGTGTGTAGCTCATTTTCTAAGCTTTGGCTCAAGATGCCAATGGTTAAATGTTAATTATATATATGTGTGTGGTGTATGTGTGTTGATTCGTTTGTTGGTTTTTATGGCATATCAACCTTTTTAGGTAATTTAATGCCAAATCCATGCAAATAGTCAGCTCTATTTCAAACAATTCACTTTAGCATGAGTACACAGTTTAATTGTCAAAACAGTTCTAATTCAGCTAATTCAGTTTAGTATAAGTACAGATTTTGTTTACATACAGTTAAATGTCAAAACAGTTCTATATTAAACAATTCAATTTAGTGTAAGTACAGTTTCAATGTCAAAAACAGTTCCATTTCAAACACTTCAGTTTAGCATGCTGTTTAAATGTAAGTAAGTAAAGTTGTCTCCCTTTAATCGAGGGCGATCAGAAGGCTCCCTTTTCAATAGCTACTACACCAAGATGTAGGGGAGGGCGCTACTCCTTTCCCAGGATTACTCCACTTTACCCTTGATACGTACCTTATATTGCTGAGTGTTAAGCAAGGTGGTATCAAGTACCATTTTTCGAGTCTTTGGTATGACACGACCTGGGATTGAACCCAGGTCTCCCGGACCATTGGCGAACACTCTACCCACTAGGCCAATGATATACCATTGGCCGGTAAAAAAATGTAAGTACACAGTTTAATTATCAAAAACTTTTCTATTTAAGCTATTCAATTTAGTCAAACAGTTCTAATTCAAACAATTCAGTTTAGCATAAGTTAGGGCCCTGTCTATGGGTTAAATAGAATTATCAAGTGCTAACATGCCGGGCCAGAGTGGACCTCACCATTAGATTGTTTAGTGTCATATCTAGGACACTCATTTAATGGGGTCTTACACTTCTGCAGAGAAGCAGTCGGTGTATTCTACAGCCCCAGCTGACTGGGCAAATGTATGAGTGTGTACGTATGTATGTATGTATAAATATGTAGGGTGGTTCAAAAGGTACTTATCATTTAAAGAACAAATAACTTTCTTTTTTTTAATCTAATAATCAGTTTTATTTCTTTCTTTCTCAATTCCACCAAAGTAATTCCAAACAAAAAAGAATATTTTTCTTTTTGCTTTTTAAAAAATTTATTCAAAAATTGTTCAATTTTTAAAATGGCAAGTGACTTTAGCACTACCCTGTGTATAAACAGTATAATTTTCCCCTTATTCTCTGAAGAACACAGACTGCTATACACATTTTTTGGCTCCTGTACTCTTTGGCCTTCTTCAGATATCTGGTTGTACTTTGAGGCTTCCTGGGAATTTCAAACTTAACCCTTTATTTGAATCACAAGGGTAGACTGTTTTCATGCCTTGGGTGTATGACAAAAAGCATCTGAATAAGGCCAAAGAGTACATTGGCTGAGACTTTGTGAGTATAGCAGTCTGCAATGTATAGAGAATAATATTACGAAGCCTCATCTTAAAAACATAGACAAACATAATTTTTCCAGTTCGTTAATTTCTGTCCTTGTCTATCAGTAAGTTTTATGACAATGAGAATCTCAAATCATTGTACCCCATCAAATATCAATATCCCTAGATCAAAATGTAGAATCCATTCCTTTTGAAACAGAAAGAAATACCAGTTCATTGATTGGCCTAGAGGGTAGAGTGTTCGCCAATGGTCTGGGAGACCTGGGTTCAATCTCAGGTCGTGTCATACCAAAGACTTTCAAAATGGTTCTTGATACTTCCATGCTTAACACTAAGCAATATAAGGTACATATCAAGGGTAAAGTGGAACAATCCAGGGAAAGGAGTAGCGCCCTCCCCTTCACCTCAGTTGCAGTAGCTATTGAAAAGGGAGCCTTCAGGTCACCCTTGACTACAGTCGCCAACTTACTTGTTTTTATATATATATATATATATATATATATATATATATAGCATCTGTACATTAGGAAATCTAATTGAATACACTTCAAAAAGAATGTTTGCATTTCACCTCATACAAATATTCTTAGGAAAGGCATGAATCCTTCTGCCCCCTCTTCACCTTGCTATATGAAAATAGAGTAGAATGGGCTATTTAAGCAGTGTTTTATGGTTATGGAACCACTGTTGCCAAGGCTTTGCTGCAGCCCCAATGAATGCTATATTAATAAGCTGTCAGTGACCTAAGCCGAAAGTGACCTGAAGGCTCCCTTTTTAATAGCAACTACACTGAGGTGTAGAGGAGGGTGCTACATTCCCTGGATTGCTCCACTTTACCATTGATCCTTACCTTATAATGCTGAGTGTTAAGCAAGACAGCATCAAGTACCATTTTTTGAGTCTTTGGTATGACGACTCGACCAACTTTTGCTTGTTAAACCTTGGTTTTAGTCAAACATTTGCCCTCTAAAGGACAGTTGCTTGTACTTCTAATAATTGCTGAGATATAAATTAGTTTAGGTTATTTAGTTTAATGGCATATCAAACCTTCATGCTTATTTAATGTCAAATCTTGTTTATACATATATATCTATATTGTATGATTTGTCAGTGAATAGTTTGCTATTTAACATAAGTAATTCTATTTACCAAGTATTCCTATCTAATCTAATATTAATAATTTATTTGTACTCAGATGGTTTCTTACCCAGTCGGATGGGGCTGTAGAATACACTGACTGCACCGTTGAGTGTCCTGGATATGACACTAAACAATCTGATGATGAGGTTCTTGCGATGCTGGGGCTTTAGGGAATGTGGAGCACTCCTTCATTGGCATTGCTCCCCGGTCCACTCTGGCCTGGAATGGTAGCACCGGATAGGGTCCTATCTATAGGTTAAATAGAACTAACTGCATACTTATACTAAACTGAATTGTTTGAATTAGAACTGTTTGACTAAATTGAATAGCTTGAAATAGAAATGTTTTTGACACTGAAACTGTTCTTACACTAAACAGGATTATTTAATAGAGAACAGTTTTGACATTTAACTGTGTGCAAACAAAATCTATACTTATACTTAGTTGAATTAGAACTGTTTGACTAAACTGAAAAACTTGAAATAGAAATGTTTTTGAAAATTAAACTGTGTTTTCATGCTGAACTGAATTGTTTGAAATAGAACTGATTATTTGTTTAAAAATGGATTTGGCATCAAATAACCCAAATAATGCTATAAAACCCAACCAACCAACCATCAGATGGTTTCAGTAATATTATTTTTAAATGAGCCAGAAGTTATTTCTTTGCACACAGTTAAATGGCTTCCAGTGTCTACTCATTATCAAATTGCACTGACAGCACACATTTCCCTGACTCTCTCTCTCTATCCATCCCTCTTGGCAGGTCTTCCAAACTACATCCTGTGTCCACACAGAGCCGATATAAATAAATTCTTGCTAGTCTGCCAACACTGGCACATCTATCTACCACTAATAATTCTATTCAACATAATTCGTTTGTAAACAGTTAAATCGTTTCAAGTTTAGTAAATGATTAAATTGATCTATTTGACCTATAGATGAGACCTTAAAATATACAACCATTCTGGATTAGAGTTGACATGGGAGTAATGACAATGAAGGGATACTCCATGTTCCTGAAAGCTCCAGGACTTGAGCCTCATCATCAGATGGTTTAGTGTCATAGCCAAAACACCTGTTAGTTGGGAAGGTCCTGCAAAGTTGCGGTTAGTATATTCTACAGCCTCAGTTGACAGAGTGGAGTGGTTTGACATTTTATTCCCTCATGATTACATCTTTACATATTGTCAAAACAGCTGAAATTTGGAATTAGAATAGATATTTTAATCATGTTGATTCTTATTGCTTTGACACTGAACACTTACTTTATATAAGCTGCTGGAATTTAAAAAAAATTTTTTTATTTTTTTTATTGACAGTATCATAATATAAATATACATGAAATTCAGAAGACTAGATTTTACATTGATTTCCACAAAGTCTTTTTTTTTTTTTTTTTTTTCCCCCCCCTCAGCTCTGCAGTTTTTTTTATTTTTGGTTTGTTTTCATTTGCTTATATCCCAGTCAATATCTTTTATACTTCATAATTATCTTTTTTCAAAGGCAACTGAAAAAAGGTTGGAAGGTGCTTCTTAGTGAAATCATTTGGAGGTTGCAGGTTCAATCCCAACAACCGGTAAGACTAACAAGGAATACTTACTATAACTTAACACTTGTATCCAGTCATGGTTAACAGAATTGAAACAGTCTACCCCTGTGGTTCAAATAAAGGGTTCAGTTCGAGATTCTGTGTGGACTTCCAAGCTTGACATGAAACACCTGAAGAAGGCCGAAGAACATATCGGCTGAAATGTTGTGATTATAACAATAAAGATGAGGTCAATAGCACAAATATTTTAAGAAATGATAATTATCAAGCTTCATCTCGGAAATTCAGACAAATAAAAAGAAATTAGTTATTTCAACTGAACATCATTTTCACTCTGAGATTATGTTTATATTCAAATTAATATGGCTATCATCATTAAGGCAGGCTGACACCACAGATTCCCTCAACTCACTCTTGCGATCTGCTGCTATCAGCCATCAATCTTGGTAGGTCCTCAAGAGGGCATCCAGTGTCCACATAGAGCTGGGGAACATAAGTAATTGTTGATCAGCCAACACTGGTGTGTCCATAGAACAAAGCTTATAAATTTGTCTGTAGTGCCCAGCATGTCTTGTCTATTTTACTAACATGGTTTGTGAAACGGGCAATAAGTGGCCATACAATAGCTGTTTTGTGGGGTGCTGCTTCCAGGATTTGCTCCAAACAGTATGTAACATCCTTGTGTCGTTCCCATCTAGTTCTGTCCCCAAGCATTTTGTTAAAATTCAAATGGTGTTGTCATAGAATAGAAATGATATAGCCTTAGTTTGGATAATAAGATATTAAGGTGTATCAAAGACATTTTGTTTACTCCAAAGCTTATCTCATACAGATTTAATGATGATTTCTGACTACTATATGATTATATATATATATATATATATATATATATATATATATATATATTTACTAACCTACTATCTACCAGCATTCAGGTGTATCAAAGACATTTTGTTAAAAAATAAACCTTTATTCCAAAGCTTATCTCATATAGGCCTCCATGTTAATGCACACAAAACGGAATATATGTGCTATAACCAAACGGGGGACATCTCCACTCTAGAAGGAACCCCTCTTAAACTAGTAGACAAATTCACGTACCTAGGAAGCAGCGTCGAATCAACCGAAAAGGACATCGAAACGAGGTTAACGAAAGCATGGACAGCTATCAATAGGTTATCGACTATATGGAAATCAGACCTAACCAATAAAATGAAACGCAGTTTCTTCCAGGCAGCGGTCACATCGATACTGCTATATGGATGCACTACATGGACGCTAAAAAAACGGCTGGAGAAGAAACTAGATGGCAATTACACAAGAATGCTGCGTGCAATCCTGAACAAGTCCTGGCAGCAACACCCCACAAGACACCAACTGTACGGCCACCTGCCCCCTATCACGAAAACTATTCAAGTTAGGCGAACCAGACATGCAGGACATTGCTGGAGAAGCAGAGATGAACTCATAAGAGATGTACTCTTATGGATCCCCACACACGGCCGCGCAAAAGCAGGACGACCAGCACGAACGTACATTCAGCAGCTATGTGAGGATACAGGCTATTGTCCTGAAGACCTACCTAGGCCGATGAACGATAGGGAGGAGTGGCGAGAGAGGGTCAGGGATATCCGTGCTGCCAGCACGATATGATGATATGATTATATATATATATATATTTACTAACCTACTATCTACCAGCATTCAGGTGTATCAAAGACATTTTGTTAAAAAATAAACCTTTACTCCAAAGCTTATCTCATACAAATTTATTGATGATTTCTGACTACTATATGATTATATATATATATATATATATATATATATTTACTAACCTACTATCTACCAGCATTCAGGTGTATCAAAGACATTTTGTTAAAAAATAATCCTTTACTCCAAAGCTTATCTCATACAAATTTAATGATGATTTCTGACTACTATATGATTATATATATATATATTTAAAAGTTAGCGACCATAGTCGAGGGTGACCCGAAGGCTCCCTTTTCGATAGCTACTACATCAAGGTGTAGGGGAGGGCGCTACTCCATTCCCAGGATTGCTCCACTTTACCCTTGAACCGTACCTTATAATGCTGAGTGTTAAGCAAGGTGGTATCAAGTTCCATTTTTAAAGTCTTTGGTATGACTCGACCTGGGATTGAACCCAGGTCTCCCGGGCCATTGGCGAACACTCTAACCGCTGGGCCACATTCAGGTGTATCAAAGACATTTTGTTAAAAAATAAACCTTTACTCCAAAGCTTATCTCATACAAATTTAATGATGATTTCTGACTACTATATGATTATATATATATATTTACTAACCTACTATCTAGCAGCATTCACGGTTACCAGGAAAAAAGAAAAAAAAACCCACCAGGAACAGGAGATAAAAATATCTCGAATCACCGCCCGGGGGGGAAAAAAGAAAAAATATCATAGAACAAAAAAAAAGAAAAGGCCAACTCTGTCACACCAGTTGAAAAAAAAAAATCAAGAGATATGCAGTCAGTTGGTCAAAAGAAAAATAAAACCCACCGTGAAATGCTGCAATGCTACAATTACAAGAGTGCTCAACACGAGTGGAGCTAATTACAAAATTAACTTAAATCGCGAGTTGGAATTCTCCTACTAAAGTTTCACCTCCACGGATCATCAGGGAGTCTAGCACCGACCGACGACAAAGGAGAAAACACCATTTTTTATATTCACCAAAAACCTACCCAGCTTAAAATTTACATAACAAAAGAAAAAAATAAATAAATCAAATGAACAAACAATATATATATATATTAGAGTGTATCAAAAGTTTGATGAAAGAGTATCAAGACTGCATTTTTCAAATCTAAATGAATATAAGAGCATAATTGAACTGTATATACTAGTGTATCATGTGGCTTTCTGAGACCCAAATTTTAGCCTAATATTAGAGGGATTGTACTGAACATGAGATACAAACTTTGTGCGTGTAATTAGTTAGCCAAGCTTAGGCCTAGGCCAACTAGTATGCTCTTAGTTTCCAGCAGCAAAAGTCAACAAATAATCCTGGATAGTATCAGCTGATACTTGAGTAAATATGGTCATAAAATGATGATGTTTAAACATAGACATTGATATCTAAACTTTGATTCTCCAAATCCGCGCCAATTCTTGATAAGTCTTGATACTTTTTGCTCAGCAGCATTTGGTAAAGTATAGGATTGTGTAAATACAGCACATATTTACTAGATCATCGATCTCTATGCAACTTTTTTTTTCATTTGGTTTCTTTGCTCTTAATGGCATATCAACCTTTGTAGATTATCTAATGCCAAAGCCATTCTTGTAGAAAAAAAACAGTAGGGCTACTATTTAACCCATAGTTTTAAGGGAGTTCATACCTTTCCTAAGTGTATTAGTCTGAAAGTGAATGTAATAGTGTGGCTAGAGTTTGAATTTGTTTACTAAGATGCCATAGTCCAGCATGTTAGCCACAATGCCATGGGGACTCCCTCAACATTTTTTTTGTTTCTTCAATTGAAAATTCATAAAAAAAAAAAAAAAAAGAAAAAGAAAAAAAAAAAGAAAAAAGATTTTAGGATATGGAAGATATTTGAAGAAATACAATGGTGCAACTTCACATCATATCAACTGGGAAGTTTCAGGTGCTTTGACCAATGAAAATCTCAATGGAATAAGTGTATTATTGCCAAGGAGTCCACTTTGAAAAAAAAAAATCATTGTTGATTTTTGTATTGATAAGTACATTAAGGTGTATTTAGTTTATTTGTTTAATGGCATGTCAACTTTTAATGCCAAAACTATCCTTGTAGAAGAACAGTAGTGGTACTGTTGGTATATTAACCTTTGTGGGTTATTTAATGTCAAAGCCATCCTTGTAGAACAACAATAGTGGTACTATTTAACCCATAGCTCGGGGGATAAAAGGGTTCATATCTTTCCCAAGGGTATGAGTCCGAAAGTGAACATAATAGCATGACTGGAGTTTGAACTTACTTACTCTGAAATTGCAGTCCAGCACTTTAGCCACTCCACCATGAGGACTCTCCGTAAGGTTATATTAAAAATATTTTAGATTTTTACAAACCTTATTTTATGTATACAACTAGAGATTATAAAGTAAAAGTAAAGTTGGCAACCAGAAGTCTCCCTTTTCAATCGCTACTACACCGAGGTGTAGGGGAGGGTGCTACTCCTTTCCCTGGATTGCTCCACTTTACCCTTGATACGTACCTTATATTGCTGAGTGTTAAGCAAGGAGGTATCAAGTACCATTTTAAAAGTCTTTGGTATGATGCGACCTGGGATTGAATCCAGGTCTTCCAGACCATTGGCAAACACTCTACCCACTAGGTCAAATGGCCCGGGAGATTGGGGTTCAATCCCAGGTTGAGACATACCAAAGACTTAAATAAATGGTACTTGATACCTCCATGCTTAACACTAAGCATTACAAGGTACATATCAAGGGTAAAGTGGAGCAATCCTGAGGAAGGAGTAGCACCCTCCCCTACACCTTGGTGTAGTAGCTATTGAAAAGAGAGCCTTCTGGTCGCCCTCGGCTACAGTCGCTACCTATAGATTATAACTATATATATATATATATATATATATATATCATTATAACTATCAATATTATATATATATATATATTTCATTATCAATACTATTCAGTGTATTGTTTTTGTATCCTGGGTATGACACTAAACTGCATCTGATGGTGAGGCTCCAGTCCCAGAGATTTGCTGAGTGTAGAGGGACCTCTTCATTGCCATTACTCCCAGGACCACTCTAAACTGGAGTGGTAATACCTGTCAGAATTCCATCTAGAGGTCAAATGGATATGTTTGAAAATTATTGGTATTAGATAGGAATACTTTAAACCATATAAATGTGTGCAGATTATTTGCATTAGTAGTAGTTGCTTGAAGCTACCAATGACAAAATCAGTCACTTAAATAATCTAGTTAGGTGCACATGGTGTAACTGTTACTGTCATAGGAAACGAACCCAGCAACTTGAGTTTAAAAATCCTGAACAAGGCTGTTTGTAGTTAACATACTGTTTATAGGTATGAAACTAGTTTATCTCCAGCTACAGGTAAATAGTCAGGCAGATTGGGCTCTTTAATCTTGGTATAGTAATTGATCTAGGACCCCCCCCCCCAAAAAAAACCCCCTCTGAATTTAAATCAATTGTAGACCTTGAGAGGAATAGGGCTTGCATAGATATTCCTGTCCAAGATATACTACATGAATAGTGTCCCTACAATCAATCCAGATTACAGGGCTAGTGATGATGTTGGATTGATATGCTGTGGAACAATCCAACAAACCAAACCCTATTTTTGTTTCAGATGCTATAATGATTTATACTTTGTTTGTTATTTAATGGCATATCGACATTCTCAGGTTATCTAATGCCAAATCCATCCTTCTAGAAGGACAGTAGTGGTACTATTTAACCTATAGATGAGAGGATAAAGGGGTTCATACCTTTCCCAAAGGTATTTGTCTGAAAGTGAACATAATAGTGCGACTGGAGTTTGAACTCACATACTATGATCCCGCAGTTCAGCACTTTAACCATTACACCACGGGGACACCTCCGATTTATACTTTGAGATACTAAAAACGTTTGTAGCTTTATTATTAAGTTAGCCTTGAAGCCACTAAATCAGCTTATTGAAAAAAGGAGATAGAAGAAAATAAACCATATCAGACCATTGGGTCCAAGATTGGTTTAAGTGTTTTTAAACCGATATCTTATCCCTTAAAATAAAGCTAAAAAGTATATGATTGGTAGTTCACTATGTTTTTGAATAAATGTAGCCATGGCTGAAAAACATACAATTGTTTGATGATTTTGCAACATGTTGGATTATTCAAATGCTGAAATTGGACGTTTTTTAGTTTTGTTTTCTTTTTTTAAAAATTTATTTGCAAGCAATTATTTCTATTTAATAATAATCATCATTATTATCATACAATATTTACCAGCCCCTCCGCTCGGACAGGATATGACACAAGGTTCATTTTTAAGTGGAGTTTAACAGGTTTGAATTCAGAGTTTTCCTTCTCCTAGACTAGTTGCCTCACCAAGGCTGAAGAACCTAGTCTGTCCTACTATTTACCCATAGCTGGAGGGAGAATAATTGGATTCATACCTTTCCCAAGGTATGAAATGTGAAATGCAATCAGTCTCGTCCAGGATTTGAACTCGTGTCGCTGTGTCCATTTCATACCACAATATCCATTACACCACGGGCACCTCCATGATAATCATCATTATTATTATTATTATCATTATTTCTATTTAATAATCATCATTATATCTATTTAATAATAATCATCATGGCATTACTACAGTACGGATTCCATTGGCTTTCTCTTTCCAGCTTTTTCTATCAGACATCACACCTGGTAGGTACACTAGATGACACCCAATGTCTGCACAGAGCTGATGAATGTAACTTTTTATTGGTGCATTCATGTGGAGGAATACATAAGAGAACATGGTTAAAGAGTTTGTCCTTACTTGCCGAACATGTCTTGCTTGTATTTCTTGGATGGTTTGTGAGAGGAGAGGTAAATGGACATACAACTGCTGTTTTGTGGGGTACTGCTTCCAGGATTTATTCAAAACAGCATGCAGCATTCTCGTGTCATTCCTATTTAGCTTTTTCTGCAAGTGTTTCATTAGAGTGCATGTAGTGCAACTGATCTTAATAATAATGATGATGATAATTTGTAAACAATTATAGCTTCAAGTAACGATTCTTAATACAAATTATTTGAACACTTATACGGTTTCAAGTATTCCTATCAAGTACTAATAATTTGTATGCAATTATATAGTTTCAAATAACTAATAAAATCTAGAATCATTTTCAACATATAAAAACTTAATATTTAGTTGTAATATCAATATTTCAAGAGCCAATGTTGTTGTTCAAAATCATTTTAAACAACATCTCAAATATTTCTTGTTGATCTAGAAATTGGACCTTAACAGATACTATCACTTTGGGTTAGAGTGGACCTGGGAGTAATGAAGGAGTGTATTTTCCAGAATTCCAAAACTGTAGCCTCATCATACAGTTTAGTGTCATGTAGAGTATTATTTAAACTTCAAAAATATAGTAGAATTATTAAGCAGTTTCCCATGAATTTCAGAAGATTAGAAAACAAAAATACTATTTGATACACCTTGATATATTACTTTATCTTTGGAGAGTTTTATGACAAAATTCTGATCTTAAGAGTAATCACCTACCAAAATAAACCTTATATATATATATATATATATATATATATATATGTATATATATAAAAAATCCAAGGGGTAGGAGTATCCAATATGAGTGTTCAATACTTAATAATTAATTTGGGATTAATGATACATCAACACTCAATGTGTAATGCTAAAAAATCTTTTAAATAAAGACAAGAAAAAAAATTCCCTTTCTTGGTATAGTTATAAATTTATTTCAAGTTTTTACAAATTCGCATAAGTTTAATTTATAAACTTTATTAAAACCATCTTCAAATGAAATATTTCATCAGAAGATGGTTTTAATAAAGTTTATAAAACTTATGAATTAAACTTATAAGAATTTGTAAAAACCTGAAATAAATTTATAATTTAATTTTTTCTTTTGTCTTTATGTAAAATATATATATATATATATATATATATATATATATATATATATATATATATATATATGAAATGAAATATAACCTTAAAAAATTTGGTTTAGCTTCATGAAGTAAATAAATATTTATCTTATTTTTGACTGACTGATTGATTTTAATGGTATGTCAACCTGTCTAGGGTTATTTTATATGAAGAGGTTAGGGAATTGCATTCATTGTATGTTCATGCTTACATTTTTTTATGTGAGAATTTTTTTTTCACATGGTACTATCAAATATGAATCATTTTTAAATAGATCTATTTAATCCATACATGGCACCCTAACAGGTACTGCCATTCTGGATCAGAGTGGACCTGGGAGTAATGGCAATGAAGGGGTATTCCCCATTCCTCACATTTCTAGAACTGGAGCCTCACCATTAGATGCAGTCTAATATCATAGATAGAAAACTTTTTTTTAGAAAAATTTGATTAACCTTTTCAGTGAGTGATTTGATTTGAGGCTAACATTACCAGTTCATGAGAAGGCCAAGGTTAACAATAGCAGTACTATTGCAGTCAAGAATAATTATTAAAGCTATCAACATTACATTTATATATTTAAAAAAAAAAAAAAAAATGTCAACAGGTTATTAAAAAAATAATAATGAAAATGAATATTAAAACAGTTATTCATTTTCAATCTTATTTTTTCAAATAAACTTTCTTTTGTCTAATAAGTAATTTTTAAAGCAAAATATACACTAGGGCGAGTCAAAAGATTAGCAACGTTTTGGTATCTGCTATTTTGTAGTGTGTATATCACATGACTAAAGAAGTTAAAGCCATGGAATGTACTGGCTGTGGTTGGTAGCATCACAGTAGGTGGTGCACAGATGTGTATTGCTACATTTTGTGTGCGATTTGAAAGCCACACAGATGAATTTGCAACATAGTCTAATTTGAGGACTTATGAATCTGAACTGGGCTATAACACTGCGAAAGCAACCAAAACGGTTCATTGTGAGTAAGGTGAAGTAGTAATTGATGACAGTACAGTAACCAGATGGTTGAAGAAAATGCACTTGAGGGTTGCAAGAACCTGTATGAACAGGCAACATCAGGTAGGCTTAAAACCATGGATTCCAAAACAGAGCTTCAAACCATTAAGACAAATTGGCATCTCAGAGTCGAGGGACATTCATCACCTTCATGACCTCAGCAAAAAGCATCTGGAGCTGTCAAATGATACCTCACATCAGCTGCAAAACTTTTGACGCACCCAAATGAATTAGCTAACTTCATTAGGAAAAAGAATGCTACCTTTGTTAAGTTATATAGCAGGCTACTCAGAAACTTGTTGGAAGCAAGGAGAAGTGGTTGTTTTGTTGGACATCATTTTACATAGAATCTGGACAGATAAACAGACATAGCAGCTATATATATATATATATATATATATATATATATAGCATGTGATGATATTCAGGATGGAGCCTGGTAGATAACACCCGCTAAATTTTTAAAAGTTTCCTCAGTATCAATAAGTGTGTAATGGATGAGTTATTTCGGTAATGACCAATGTAGAAGAAATAAAAACTTTTTTGAGTGGCCACAAGTGGTGACCACAAGACCATATCAAAGCATGTAATGTTGTTGTTTTTCCTCAAGTCTTCGGGAGAAGATGATGCATGTTGTGAAAAAGGCAACCATTATGTAGAATGAGATAACTAAAAGACTACTCTTGTACTCCCAGACGTACACCTGACATAAGCATATACTGATGAAGGTAGCAGCTGCAAGAGGTTTCCGCTGTTTTGTTGGGAAAAGCATCAGATAAATCTGAAATATAAAATAAATGACTAATATGGAAATTCTATGGTATTTGTTTGAAATTTTGAAACAGAACATATATTCATTCATTTATTCATGTAGTACAATACAATATAAAAAAAAAAAAAAAAAAAAAAAATTACAATTCTATTGGTGACAAAATGGCATCTTGGTTGGTTTAGGTTCTTTGTTTAATGGCATATCAACCTTTGTGGGTTATTTCATGTCAAAGCTATCATTGTGGAAGAACAGTAGTGATACGCTCTAACTTGTAGTAAGTGAGGGGATAATGGAGTTCATGTTTTTCCCCAGGGTATTGTTTTTCTATCGTAGGCTTGATCGATAAGCTATCAATCATATGGAAATCAAACATGACCGATAAAATGAAACGCAGTTTCTTCCAGGCTGTGGTCGTGTCGATACTGCTGTATGGATGCACCACTTGGATGCTAACAAAATGGCTGGAGAAGCTAGACGGCAATTACACAAGAATGTTGAGAACAATATTGAATAAGTCCTGGCGGCAACACCCAACATATCCTCCTTGGTTTGGTTACTTTGTTTAATGACATATCAACCTTTGTGGGTTATTTAATGCCAAAGGCATCCTTGTAGAAGAACAAGAAAAAAAAAACAATATTCAGTTACATTAGGATGATAAATTTATTTCCATCCTGTTAAGAGCATTGATATGAATCAAAGACTTTAAAATAATTTCTAACAAGACTTCATCAGATCCAATAGGAGAAAAAAAAATTATATATATATATATATATATATATATATATATATATATATATATATAGGTTTTGGCAGAATGATCTCCTAGATTTAAAATAACTGTTGCACAAGTTTTCATCAAGGTTTTAACCTTGCCTTTCATCTTGCAAACTATCCAAGTAATTGATAATTCATTTTCCAAAAGAGAATTTATTAGATACTTCCTTGCACTACTTGGACACTAATGAAACACCCGGAGAAAAAGTTAGATGGGAACTACACAATGATGCTGCAAGCACTTTTGAACAAACCCTAGAAGCAGCACCGTACAAAACAGGAGCTGTACAGCCATTCACCTCCTATCTTACGAATCATCCAAATAAGCAGAGCAAGACATGCTGGGCACTGCTGTTGAAGTAAGGACAAACACATAGGTGACATTTTCCTTCGGACTCCTACACATGGACACACTACTGTTGGCCAACCAGCAAAAACTTATCAGCTCTGGGTAGACACTGGATGCTGTCTAGAGGACTTACCAAGAGTGATGACTGATAGGGATGGATGGTGAAAGAGAGTCAAAGGAATCTGTGCTGTTGACATACCATGATGATGATGTTTCACAAGTATTAGTAGTGATGCCATTTCAGTTGCAATCATCGTATGGTTTGATTTAGCTTCTTAGTTTAATGGCATATCAACCCTTGTAGGTTATTTAATGCCAAAACCATCCTTGTCGAAGAACAGCAGTGATACTATTTAACCCATAGCTGGGGGTAGCCATCATGGTGTGGAATGGTGAAAATCTTGGGTTTGTGAGAGAAACTTATTTTAAAAAAAATGGTCAACTGTCTTATTGTAATACAGTGGTTATTTCCTCAGATTTTTGGAAGAGTTCTTAACTAGAAAACCACATTGTTATGGGTTGGAACTTTCAGAGACACAATCTTTAAATTTAAGCTGCAGACAACTGACACACTGAACGATTTTATTTGTCATGAAATTGCAGCAACACCCAAGGCAATGACTAAGTGAAAGGTGCACAACTTCAGGGTGTGGCTTCAGGAGTGAATAGCACATAAATGAGCTCTTGGTGTAAGTGTTAACATTGTAGGAAATAGACAGAGAGAGCCGAGTTCAAATCCTGGACGAGGCTGTTTGCAATTCACATAGCACTAATACTTTTGGGAAAGGTATGAATCCAACTATTCACCCTCTAGCTATGGATAAATATATGGGAAGACTGGGCTCTTTAACTTTGATATGGCAACTAGTCTAGGAGAAGGAAAACTGAGTTCCAGCCTGTTAAATTCTGCTTAAAAATTGACCTTGTGTCACATCCTGCTTGTGTGGAGGAGTTGGCTAAATACATAAATACCAACATTTAGACAATATAATCTTTAGAGAAAATGATGATGATGATAACAAAACAACTATTGTTCTTTCTTATAGTAAAATCAAATTTTGAATAGGATTGGTATTGCCTTTTTTATTTACATTTCAAATGTGAGAGGGCATTCTGCTGTCCCCCGTACATAATATTATCAAAGAACACAGTTTCTTTTAAAAGAAGTTTTCATTCAAAATTTTGGAGTTTACTCCCCTCCCCAGGTCAAGCTGCATCCATGCAAATGATTATCATTATAGACAAAATGTGGTTAACATCATTTACAAATGAATTAAATTTCAACTTTGAATAATCCATAAGAGGTTAATATGCCGTTAAATAAACCTAAACAAATTGAAATATTAGGCTTATTGTTAATAGTAAAATAGTGCTCAGCATGAAATATTGGGCTAATGGTATATAGTAAGATAGTGCTTAGCTTTAAATACTGAGGTTGTGGTATGTTGTAAAATAGTGCTTAACTTTAAATACTGGACTCACAGTAGGTAGAAAGATATTGCTCAGTTTTAAATAGTAGGCTCAAGATATATAATAAGATAATGTTCAGCTTTAAATACTGGGCTCATGGTATGAGTATGTAGTAAAATAGTGCTCAGCTTTAAATACCGGGCTCATGGTTCATAATAAAATGGTTTGGTTTGGTTTTCTTTGTTTAATGGCATATCAACCTTCCTAGGTTATTTAATGCCAAAGCCATCCTTTTAGAAGAATAGTAGTGGTACTATTTAATCCACAGGTAGGAGGATAAGGGGGTTCATATCTTTCCTAAGGATATATGTCTGAAAGTGAACATAATAGTGTTACTGGAGTTCAAACCAGCGCTTTGACCATTACATCATGAGGACACCCCCCACATAATAAAATAGTAAGTAAAAGTTGGCGACCGTAGTCGAGGGTGACCTGAAGGCTACCTTTTCGATAGCTACTACACCAAGGTGTAAAGGAGGGTGCGACTTCTTTCCCTGGATTGCACCACTTTTCCCTTGATCTGTACCTTATAATGCTGAGTGTTAAGCAAGAAGGCATCAAGTACTAGTTTTTTAAGTTTTTGGTATGACTTGACCTGGGATTGAACCCAGGTCTCCCGGGCTATTGGCAAACACTAACCATCATGCCAATGTCTATTGGGTTTATGCTATCGAAGGCTCAAAAAGTAATCTCATAAAATGTCTATCTAACCTTAGTGTGCATGTGTGGGTGTGTGTGGTGTCACAGTGTATGTTGGGGGTGATGTTCACATACCTGGAATGCTGTCAGTGCAAAAGATATGAAAAATGCAGCAGCATACTGGGTAAGAAACTCATCGTAAATCTAAAGTAGAAAAGAAAGAAATATTGCATATAATAAATAGACTGAAATGGAATTAAAATCATGTAAAGACAACTTTACATCAAAGGTTAGATACAAGATTGACATATATCCAAAGAAGCAAGGTATGCAATTACTTACCCAATAAAAATTATTCTGTATAAAATCAAAAACATTTGCATTAATTAACTTTATTTATTTATTTTATTTATTTATAAGTAAAGGTATGGACTGTTATTGACATGTTAATGACCATATGAAAATTTAATCTCTCTGATAAAATAAAACGGGAATTCTTCCATGCTTCAGCCGTGTTGGTACTATTGTATGGTTGCACCACTTGAACATTTAATGAAACACCTGGAGAAAAATCTAGATAAGAATTGCACAAGAATGCTACATGCTATTTTGAACAAATGCTAGAAGCAGAACCCCACAAAACTGCAGTTGTAAGGCGCCTCTGGTGGTGTAATGGTTAGCAAGCTCGACTAGCAAACCTACATGAGTGAGTTCGAGTCTCATTGGGTGCCCCTTTCATATGGCCTTGTGCCACATCTAAGCAAAACGCTTAGTAAATTTCCAAAACTGCAGTTGTATGGCAACTTCTCATTTCTTAAACCATCCAAGCAAGATGAAGACATGATGGGCAAATAAGGACAAATTCATAAGCAAGGGTCAATGGACTCCAACACATGGATACATTAGTATTGGCTGACCACCAAAAGTTATGTTCATCAGCTGTATGGACACTGAGTGCCGTCTAGAGGGCTTATCAAGTGTGATGGTCAATAGGAACAGATGGCGAGAGAGAGTCAAGGGAATCTGTACTGTCATCACATGATAATGATGGAATTATGTTAAAAATATGAGTGATTAACATTGATGACCTTGAGTCCCCACTGATATATATATATATATATATGTGTGTGTGTATGTGTGTGTATCAGAAGAAATGAATTGAATCTGATAGAATGTATATAGAAAAAAGGTAAAAAAAATGGAAGAAAGATATATATTTGAGGGTTTGTTTATTTGCCAACGCATTTCGACTTCAAGGTTTTGTCTGAATACAAAAGTATTTTATCAAAATTATTATTGTATGAGAAATAATTATAATAGATTTTTTTGATTCTGTTGAAAGTTTTCAAGCCCTGATGAAGACTTCCAATTGAATCAAAAAAAAAAAAAAAAAAAAAAAAAAAAAAAAAAAATCAATTATAATTATTTCTCATAAAAAAATAATTCTGATGAAATATTTTTGTATTCAAACAAAACTTGAAGTTGAAATGTATTAGCAAATAAATCATCAAATATATATTTTGATTCTGTTATATATATATATATATATATATATATATATATATATAGTGATGCATGCTGCGAATAATTTAGCAAAACAATGAATCTATACAGTGGGGCAATTTATTTAAAGTCAAAATTTGATTAATTTATGAATATTTGATTATAATCATAACTATATTTTCAATGTTTCATTGCAATAATTTTTTTAATGGCACTTTTTATATGATGATGATAATAATAATAATAATCATTTATTTGTATAGTTAAGAATACTTGATACAAATAATCTGCACACACTTAAATGGTTTGAAGTATTCTTATTCAACACCAATAATTTGTAAGCAATTATATAATTTTAAGTAAGGAATAACAATCATCTGTAGTAAACAATCATAGTTTAAAAAAAAAAAAAAATTTGCACACAGTTATATGGTATCAAGTTTTCGACCTAATACAAATAATTTTAAAACTGAATGATTGGACCCATAGATAAGTCTCTAATATGTACTACTACTCTAGGTCCGAGTAGACCTGGCAGTAATGGCAATGAAGAGGTGACTTCAAACTGCAGAGTTCCAAAACTGGAGCCTCACCACAGGATGCAGTGTCATTCCCAGGAAACCTATTTTTTTGGGGGGGTAGTGGTAGTGGTGGTTGGGTGTCTTACTCCTACACTGACACTGCAGTCATTGTATTCTAAGTCTTACAGATAAAGTCTTTTTTGAACTGAAAGTTTAATATTTCTTATATTATTATATATTAAGATCAGTTGCTGTTAGATTCTATCTCCTTAGAAAACTAGAGTTGTGAGTATAGAGAATATTTTTACGAGATCTGCCCACCATAGAAATACGATTACTATTACAAAATTTTATGATTTACATGAGAAAAGAACTTGATATTGTGACATAATTTAGAAAAGGTCAAACCAAGTAGGATGAACATTAGTTGGATGACGAAATCTCAAGAAATGATAAGATTTGTAAGCATGTAAGTTCAGAACTCTATTCAGAAAAGAAATATTCTTGCTATTATCTACTTATCAAATTAAAATTTCACTACTTACACCAGAAAAGAATAATGTGATATTAGTCATTGTACAAATTAGAAAAGTTCAAACCAAGTAGTATGAACATTAGTTGGATGGGAAAGCTCGTGATTATGAACCAATCAGAATTCAGTGTGAACTTAATGGCAAAGCATTATTAAATTTACCAGTACATATTAACACAATGTTTTAGCAGACTTAACAAAGAATATATTGAGTCACCTGATACTCTATGCATTATTCCATCAATAGAAATTTAAAAATTAAGTATCAAATAACAGGCATCCCCAAACTTTGGATGATGAAATTCTGGAAAAAAAACAAAAAACAATGTATAAAACAGACTAACTTTTTAGAATTTGTAGCAGTTAAATTTTACCGAAGTTTAGCATTTATTCAATATTTTATCAGTTTGGATTGACTAAATGAGTAGAGTTTGTATTGGACTAATAAATGGAGTGTTCGCCAATGGTCTGGAAGTCCTGGGTTCAATCCTAGGTCAAGTCATACAAAAGACGCAAAAAAAAAAAAAAAAAAAAAAAAAAAAAAAGTACTTGATGCCGCTTTGCTTAACACATCATAAGGTAAGGATCAAGGGTAAAGTGGAGCAGTCCAGGGAATGGAGTAGTGCTCTCCTTTACACCTCGGTGTACTAGCTATTGAAAAGGGAGCCCTCGACTGGGGTTGCCAACTTTATTTACTTTTTTATTGACTAAAAATAAGAATTTTTACAGTTTACATTATGTCTTAAAACACAATATTTATGCAGTATTTTGAGCAAATGCACAGATACATACATGAATATGGGAAACGTACATAGAATGTTCATATATATATATATATATATATATATATATATATATATATATATACATAGAACATAGGGATCCAGAAACACGAAAAACACGTAACGACTTCTTAGTTCAAGTACGAAACCTTTTATTACCTTTGAGTTAAAGGTTTCAACATAAGGAGAGAGATACACATTCTTTCTATTCTGATTTTTCCATCTGCACCTGCCACAAGGCCACTGGCCCGGCTTCGGCGAGCAAGCGAAAGTCAACCGTCTTCTCCTGAGGCAGAATTCAACTGACTTATGTTTTCAAAATCCCCAAAATCCTCCATGCACTTCCGGTGTGTGATGTCACCCGCACTCTCTAGCCCCGTTTCCCATCTGGGCTATTGTGACATCTCTGAGTGACACGTTTGCTCCGCCTGCGTGCGTGAACACCTGCGTTAATGTTGCACCTAAGTAACCCATGCACTGAGCAGAAAGGTTCTTAGCCTAACTAAACCCAAAGGCATAAAATGAAATCCCTCGGCCATCATATTACACTAGTGGTGAAAATAGGCTCACATTAGGAAAAACAAAATCATAAACAAACATACATTCTAGTGGATATTTTTCTGTAATGGCATAAAACATTAATTTGGACTATAGATATAACTTACTTTCAGTCATCCCTTCCAAGATATAGTGAAGCATGTAGCCAGAAAAGAGTTAATAATATAGTTTTTGCATCCCTTGAAAGATCTAGAAAAATAGTGTCTTTTACACAAGTAATCACATCTAAAATAAACCCTAATAATTTAGCAAAGTTCAAATCAAGTATGTATCAGGCCAATCCTTCTGCCATGAGCAAGATGTCAATACAAAGTCAATTTTTAAGTGGAGTACAACTGGTTTGAATTAGATTTCCTTCTAGACTGGTTTCCATACCAAAGTTAAAGAACCCAGTCTACCCAGCCATTTACTCATAGATGAAAGAGAGAATAGTTAGATTCACTGTTGACCTCCAGAAATACACTGAAACCCTTAAGATACAACCACAAGGTCTTGAACATCTCATACAGAGAAAATGAAGAGACCAGAAAAAGTATAACTGCAGTCTTTAGGTCACATGAAAGCTTGTTTAGCATTGAGAAGAAAAGAAAAATGATATGGTATAGATATGTGATGAGATCATCAGGTCAAGCAAAAACCATCCTTCAAGGCAAAGTACCAGGAGGAAGATGAAGAAACAGATAAAAGAAGAGGTGGGAAGATAACATCTGGGAATGGACAAGCCTATCTTTTGCCAAGTCACAGAGTACACCTCCCGATAGATAAATGGCAAGTGATTATTAAAGAGTCATCAATGGTGACTTTACAACTCCCCCTACTTTGGATTACTACACAAATTATAATCATCATTATAATCTGCAAACTGAACTCAGCTCAATGAATATTTACAAATATCTAAGTTTTCAAAACTTTCTAAATCTAAAAATCTTTTTTACTGTTCATCTTTGGTAATTTAGTATCATTTACATTATGATATATTTACGTTATTGGCTATTAGTTTGAGTGATTTTAACGGCACATTTATGTGTCCAGGGTTATTTTATGCCTAAAGGTAAGGGAATCACGTTCATTGTACATTCATATTTACATTTTTTGTGTACTTGTAGAGGATTATTTTTGGACATGATCCTATCGAATACAAGTAATTTTTAAACAGATCTTTTTGACTCATAAATGAGATCCTAAATTGGAATATATGACAATGAAGGGAATACAAGTAATTTTTAAAGAGATCTATTTGACCAAGATGTGACCCTAACATAAAATATATGACAATGAAGGGAATACAAATAATTTTTAAAGAGATCTTTTTAAGTCATACATGACACCCTAACATAAAATATATGACAATAAAGGCATACTCCACATTCCCCAGATTTACACAACCTTGTTGAAAGGCAATTAAAATAGCCTTTAAAAAGGAAAAATTCCCCTTTCCATGTCTAAATAAATAAAAACGAAGGGAGATAACTTTAGTGGGGTTCAGGGGAGATAATTCAGTTTCGAGGTGATTTTTCTAAAAACAAAAAATGAAAAACAAAAAACGAAATTAATGTCACTCTAGTTTCTAGATATTGTAGTTGGAAACCTTTGCTTTAAATAATAATTTTTTTTCCATGTGAGGTATTCTTTCGTCTCATTTTCCTTGCTTATAATTACAATGCAGTCGTCAAACAAACAGTATAGCCTGCTGATGAAGACGTCTTCATTGTAATAGAAAGAACTAAATTGCTTTCAGCTAGTGATCATTCTTCTAAAAAATTCAAACAAATTTTGCCCAACCAAATATACGTTTCGATATCAGGAAACATGATGTCTTGGTTTATTACTAGAATTTAAATTTGTATACAATAAGGTGAAATACAGCCAAAGTAGTTGCAAAAAAAAAACATGGTTTACAATTGCATCTTTTTCAAGGAAATCAATAGTGATGGGTCCTTTTATGTCCCAGAAGACTGTCAGCATCACCTTCTTTACTGGCTGCTGCACCCAGAACTTTTTCATTACCGGAGAGTTAGTGTTTTTTTACTCAGGCTCGTAGTAGCAAACCCAAGTTTAGTCCATTTGTAAACATTTTTTGACTAAATCATGCTTCTTGATACACATCACACATTCTTCTGTAAATTTCACATGGTTTGCACTTCTTGGCTATCAAAACTTTGATGATAGACCTCTGTTCATGCCTGTTTGATTTGCTGCCATTTTGAATAGCCTCAAAACATTCTTACATGATTCAGATAATTTTTGCAATAAAGCAATTTCAAATAATTTACATGTATGAAAAAAAAAAAAAAAATAGAAAAAAGTATTTTCCTTTTTAAAAAAAACAGTCCCCTTATTTATTGAATGACTCTTGTATGTATGAAGTTGCTGAAGCTGCTATTCCTAACAAAAATTATAGAATTAGCACACTTAGAGGACATTCACGTTGGTTGTTTGTTTATTTATTTAGAAGTAAATAAACTAATAACAGATAAGACACAAAAAAGTTTTTATTTAATAGCTGAATATTCTGGCTTCAGAAAATTTATGCTAAACGAACTAGATTAAATTATCTAAAATAATGGTATGATTTTTCCAAGCCATGCAGAGGAAAATATCATGGAATAACCCTATATTAAGGGAAAAATAATGGAATTCATTGACAAGAAAATCAACTTGTATCCCTAAAATAAATACCAGCAGAAACCTAGATATACAAATTGATCTACAATTAAAAAATAGTTCTTTCAGACCACAACAAACAGTTGGGCATACATAATTAAAAGGAAACAGAGCTCTAACAAAAGAACTATAAGGAAAAATAATAGAAAAAAAAATCATAAAACTCATTCAAAAAATAAATTTAGTGTTTTGCAACTTATTTGTTATTAGTTTATTTACTGCTAAACAAAAAATAAATCAAGGTGAACATCTTATAAGTGTGCTAATTTCATAATTATTGCCAGGGGTAGTGCTGGTTCACTCCTCTACATAAAGGCTAAGAAGGTTCATTAACAATTTTTACATAAGTAGGAGAGGTTAAAAGAAGAAAAAGGTTTTTTGAATTTACTTACATCCATATGTCCTGTGCTGATAACATTCAGCCCATGAATCAAATGTAATACGAGGCACATTACTGACATGGCCACTGCTGTGTAGCCAGTCACTCCAAGAGGAATATATCGGCCACCCATACTGGCTGAAAAAGTAACAAGACAAAAATAATAATGATAACTATCATAAATTGCACACATTATATACAGATTTTAGGTTGGTTGATGATGTTCATAAAATACAAAGGTCATTTAATAAGTAAAAAAAAAAAAAGAAGCAAAATGAATTTTTTTTAAAGAAATCTTTTCCATAAATGTAAGCTCTATACTGCTTGGAATTAGTTTATAGCATGAATTATTTGAATTTCACAAAATTATGTTCTAAGGCTGTTCAAAATGGTGATAAATAAAACAAGAGTGCTCCAGGCTGGAACAGAGGTCTGTCATCAAAGTTTTGGTAGCTGAGAAGTGCAAACCATATGGAATCTATAGAAGAATGCGTAATGTATAATAAAAAATCATGTTTTATCAAAATGTTTATAAATAGGCAAACCCATGTTTAGCCTAAGTCCAAAAAGCAGACCATGGAGTGGAAAGACTATAACTCTCCAATAAAGAAAAACAGTAAAGAAAGTTATGCTTTGAAAAAAGGTGCAACTGTAAACAGTGCTTCCTATTGCCAACTCCTTAGGCAATATTTCACCTTATTTATAAAAATCACCCTTGTATTTTGCATAAAATACTTTTAGAAAGGCACAAGGTGAATATCTGGATAAATAAAGCTAGAAAGATGCTTGTATGCTAATCTTCTGGGGCCTGTCTACATGTCTTGAAAAATCAGCATTCTAAACTAATAGAATATAGAATGAAGTATCTGCGTTAAATAAAAAGAAAAAAAACATATACAAGAAAAAGAAGTACATAGATGAACAGAATGAGATAGTATATTTATATCTATCTATTCATCTAAGAGAAATGAATAGATAACAATAGACTTAGATAGATGCATGTCATTTTCAAAATCTGATATCACAAATATTTTCATCATGAACATCTTGATAGCAATACCTATGATGGACAAAAACCCTCCCAAAACAACAGGCAGCTAACATAAGTTTTATGAAGACCATTGTTATTATTTTGTTATGCTTTATTGGGCATTTTCTCACATGAACCTTGAGAAAAAATATCTTTGCACAGAACATGTTACAATATCTATGTACAGTTTGAATTCTGTTAAGTAATTCATTCAATAGTCTCCAAAAATGCCTACTTAACTTCTTTTTATTATTATTATTATTATTATTTCTGAAATCATTCAATCTTAAAACTTTTTACTCTACTGTTGTTTTTGATCTGATTAGGCAATTTGTTCCCAAAATACATTGCTCTTTAAGTTTTGAGTTTTTGAAATCTTCCTTAGCTGTAAATTTCCAGTTCAAGAAGTAGTTAAAAAAAATGTTTACCATAATTAGATATTCCATCATTTTGAAAGTTTCAATTAGATCACCTCTCATTCTAGTATAGTACTTGATTCTTGTTTCCCTAATCTCTCCCAGTAACTGTAATTTTTTATTCTTTTTATTAGTTTTGTCACTCTTCTTTGTATGCCCGCCAATTTTAAGATTACACTCTAATTTCCATGTCAAGACACAGGAGCCTATATTTTATATGAAGTCTTATGCTGATGTAGTTTATGATCAGTTAGGACAATTTATGACTTCATAATAGTTGGTAGGGTATCTATTAACATCAGTTACCATTTAACAGATTCTGGTCATGGTTTTAACAAGTGATTAACAAAGATCATGTGATAATTGTTACCAATATTCATTCTATTTGTTAAATAACTCGGTTTCATTAGAAGGATTATAATTTTTAAGTTATAAAATATTGATCATAAATTTTCATTTGGATTTCAGTCAGGACTGAGATGGCCATTCTAAGACATTAATTCCCTTATTCTGAAAATATTTCTTTGTAATTTTTGCAATGTTCTTTGGGTCATTGTCTTGGTAAAAAAATTAAATTACTGCCAATTGTCTTAATTTTTTTTATGCCTGTAGACTAGTTTTTTTTTTAATCCAATCATGATCATCATCATGTTGTGCCGCTAGCACAGATATCCCTGACCCTCTCTCGCCACTTCTCCCTATCGTTCATCGCCTCTGGCAGGTCTTCAGGGCTACATCCCGTATCCTCACATAGCAGCTGTATGTATGTTCGAGCTGGTCGTCCTGCTTTTGCTTGGCCATATGCAGGGGTCCATCGGAGTACATCACTTATGAGCTCGTCCTTGCTTCTCCAGCAGTGTCCTGCATGTCTGGTTCATCTAGCTTGGATAGTTTTCGTGATGGGAAGCAGGTGGCTGTATAGTTGGTGCCTTGTGGGGTGTTGCCGCCAGGACTTATACTGTACCTAAATTCATAATAGTTCTCTCCATTCAATGTATATCATTAAATGAAACAATAAATTCTGCTTTGTACAATGGGTGGATACAGTGAAAAAAAAAAAACCCTCTGAAATGAAGTATTGAACAAAAAAAATAAGTGAAAAAAGCTTACCTATTTTATTATTATTATTGAAACAAATTTGAATGAAATTTCAATGGTTTAGACACACATAGGAAGTGATTATTTTCCTGGATTATTGTTGTCAAAGTTCCTTTAGTTGGAGTGAAAAGTAAATTTTTTCAAAAAGAAAATTCTCAGAAATTCCAAAAAATAGGAAATTTCTTTCTCAAATTGCAAAATACAGTTGTTGTGGACTTTCACTTAGTCGTATTGCAAGAAATTGAATCACCATCATTCATTGAGTGATGTTTTCTTGAAAAATTATAAGAAAGCAGGAGATTATCATCAAAAAGAAAGTCATAGCTTCAAGAGAAAAACCACTGCATTTGATGCTAATAGAATCCCTTCTAAATGTTAAATGGTCCTAAATTGTCAATTTTGTTTAATGTTAGTTGTCCTTTTTTTTTGTATGGCCAATATTGTATGTGTTCTCCTTATTTGACCTTTTGGTGAGGGGTTACAACCTCTCAGGATTTGTCTCTTCATGGTTACACAGAGCTGGCCATGTAAGAAGTCAATTTTTTGGTAGAAACCAATATGGAACAGAGTTTATTCTTATGCTTTGTTTGTAGTTATTCAAAAACAAACTCAAAATGAAAACTGTTTCTGTTGCATGCAAAAAAGAAAAAAATTGTTGTAGAGAACAATAGGAATACGTAAAGCAGACACCCTTTTTTTCAGTAAAAAGGATAATCAGACATACAGAAAGTGAGAGGGCTGAACTAAAAAACAGAGGCCAAAGTTTTTCAAGGCTTCAGAAAAACAATCAAGGATTTCCTGTGTATCTCTGAGACAATGTGTCACAAGTTCACAATTGTCTGTAAAAAGATCACAAGCAAGCTGTAGGTTTGTCAATGTCTTAGCATTAAAATGCTGCTGATTGCACACACAACTAAGTTAGTAAGTTAGCCAACCATAATCGAGAATGAACCAAAGGCTCTCTTTTCAATGGCTACTAGATGTAGGGGAAGGCACTACTGCTTTACCTGGATTGCTCTACTTACCCTCGATCCATAGCTTATAATGCTGAGTGTTAACCAAAGAGGCATCAAGAACAATGTTTTGAGTCTTTATGATGATTCAACCTGGGATTGAACCCTGGTCTCTCAGACCATTTGCAAACACTCTAACCATTATGTCAATGGTTGGTACACAAATCTAGTATGAAACTCAGCATCAACACAAAAAAGCGAGGTTTTTAAATGCTTTCAATTATGTCAATGGGCTGGTATACAAATCTACTTGTATGAAACTCAGCATTAACACAAAAAAAGTGAGGGTTTTAAATTCTTTCTCAAGCATAACAAAGAAATAGAGTGTAAAAAGAAGAAAGAAGGTAAAACACAACCAAGTTTTGATCCATCTTTTAAGTCAAAAATGTCTGATTTTGCATTACCTGACTGAATTGATGCCCAAATTCCATGAAATGATGTGATGAAATTGAACATTCTTTTCAGGAACACCAAGCTTATCCAAGACTCTCCAAAGAGCATCAAACACAATACCAAATGCTTTGGTAAGATCCACAAAAGAGATTTAAAGCTCTCTGTTATACTCCCTATTCTTCTTTTGGATCTGTTGAAGACAGAATTTCATATCAACAGTTCCACTACCAGGAACAATTCAGTGTTTCTGGTAGCACAGGGTCAAAGAGGGTACCATTGAATTTGTCAAGAATCACCTGTGCGAGCAGTTTGCTAGGCACAGAAAGCATGGATATACTTCTATGGCTGCCACACTCACACCTCTGTGTTTGCAGGGATGGAGTATTGTTGCATCTTTAAATTGCTGGGGGACTGTACCTTTCTCCTTGAATAAGATAGTAAAAGCCAGCAAATCTATCCACAAGACTGCCACTATATCTGTAGACCTCTGCTGGTAGAGCATCATCACCGAGTGACTTCCCTTTTGATAACAGATTGATTATCAAATATTTACATTTTTTGGCATCTGGGCATATCATTCAATAATTAAGAAATTTCCAGGTTATTCTCATTGAGCCAATCCTGCTTTTTTTTGTGAACATATCAGTTTTCTGACTCATAAATGTTATCATTTAGGTTGATAGACTGAAGTTTAGAGTAGCATAAGGATGGAAAAAAAAAAAAGACAATTAACACCATGTCTTTAGGTTTATTAACTATATTTACCAACCCCTCCGTTTGGGTAGGCTATGACACACGGTCAATTTTCAAGCAGAGTTTAACAGGTTTGAATTCAAAGTTTTCCTTCTCCTGGACTAGTTGCCTCAACAAAGCTGAAGAACCCAGTCAGCCCTACTATTTACTCATAGCTGGAGGGAGAATAATTGGATTCATACCTTTCTCAAGGGTATTCGTGCTATGTGAAATGCAATCAGTCTTGTCTAGGATTTGAACTCGTGTCGCCATGTCCATTTCCTATGACAATAACCATTACACTATGGGTACCTCCTTTTGGTTTATTAACAGTAAATTTCTAGACAGGAGCAGTACATGTATATATTTTTATTTTTTTTTTAAAGTAGAGGAATTATACTGTAAATTGAATTACCATGGCCAGAAAACCAGCAAACACTTGTGTGCGACATATGGAATCACTGGACAGCTGTTTTGATCTAATAAAGTTGAAACAGCTGTCCAGTGGTTCTGTATATCATGTACAAGTGTTTGCTGGATTTTCTGGTCATAGTAATTCAATTTACAGGAGCAGTACAATTGTTATAGATGGATTTCCTTACACTCATGTAGATGCTTGAGCAGACAATTTTGTGGTCCTACCAGCAGTGTTCAATTCTGAATGAATAGGTAATATTGTTATATCATATATAATTTTAAAAAAACCCCATAGTATTCAGAGGATGAGTTTATATTATTGAATATCAGGGCACTGTTTATATGTGATGATGTATCTTCTGAATAATAACCAAATTTTGAAGATTATATAGATAGAGAGAGAGAGAGAGAGAGAGATTATTCAAATTTTGAGTAATAATAATTATATATATATATATATATGATAAATAGAGCAGACACTTTGCCTCTTCTTTCATTAATTCATTCAAGTCTCCATTAGTCACATTTGACTATGGGATGGAAAGAATTTAGGAAGGCACCATATTTTTCTCCAAGTATGTTCAGCATCAACTGGAAGATAATTTTTATTAAAGCTCATTTTTATTAGTCCTCATAGGACTATGGGGTTGAGGGGAGACAGAGAGAGAGAGAATTGGTCTCAAATGTGTAACAGGAATTTTAGAATGTGTTTGCTAAATTTGTAGTTGATTTTCTTTAAGGAAGGTTTGTTAATCTTTATATATAGAGCTTCAAGAATTTGGAGTTTTTGTTTTTTCTTTGTGTAATATGGAGGTGTTTTCAGTTAAAATTTTTCTGTATTTAGAGTTGGGGCACAAATGCGTTTTAGATTCCTCTCCCACTTGCTCTTCCTCCTACTTTTAAATAAACATATATGACTTGTCATTATGTTTGTAATTTGATTAATAGCTCCTCCAAAGATGGCTCCAGTTGTGAGCAAAAAGCACTTGGGAAACATATGGCACCTTCCTAGATTCATTCCATCTCAAATTCAAATGATTCATATGGAGGCTGGAATAGATCAAAGACAGAATAGGCAGACTGGAAGTGTCATTCCTATTTAATCAAACATGTTTAAAAGAGAAAATGCTGCATATATATAATATTGATTAAAAAGTAATTTTCTTTCTTACCAGCTGTGTAGTATGATGACACATGTCCATTATCTAAGGTCTGGTACTTCTCTGGTTGGACTTGGTACTCAGAAATTTGAAATGGAGGTCTTAATTTAATCTCCTGGCTTAATTCTGAGAGATTAATTTTTGTTGTAAGTGAATGTGGATTATTGTATTTATTTTTTATTTTTTGAAGCTTTGTATCTGGAAAAAGAAAAGAAAAAAGAATGAGTAAAATTTAATGTAGAAGGTAGGTGTATTCATTAATAATTAGTTTATTAGGTACTAACAAATTCCAAATATAACAAGATTTTAACAGTTTTAAATAAAAATTGTCATCAAAAAGTACCAAGTCTAAAACTTTACATGCTTAATAATTCTAATTTCAAAATGTAAATAAATAATCTATTCATTATAATAGTATGCCAACCTGTCAATTCCTTAACCTCTAGACAGGTGGTCACAGAAAAATACACCTCATTTTATTAATGGTATGACAACTTCCCTCTGGACCAGTCTCAAATAACAGAGAGATGTCAACTGGTATTCTCAAATTGATTGAAAAAAAAAAAAAAAAAAAAAAAAAAAAAAAGAAAATTGACAAATCATAGCCCACTCTCAATGAGGGTAGGGAGGTGGTTTCACTAACCTCCAAATTTAGGTAGATACTTGTCCTTTGTCAGTTACTAATTGCCTGGCTGACCCTTTACAAAAATCTTCAACTCTTGTATGAGACCATTTCTTGCATCTATCTTGAATGTTCTTCTTGTTGACCAATCATTATTCCCACAACCAGACACCAGATTCACTCACCCAGTGAAAACCAAACTTATAAGCAATCATCTATGAGCATATCTCACTGACTATTACAATTCACAAAGCTGATGGTGTTGAAATGATTTATGAAGCTTAATTGAGTTTGGCTCAAGTCCAGAAAAATGGGGCACTCAGTGAGAATCTGTAGCAATATCACAGCATTTATTTCACTAACCACAAAATTTAGGTCATTACTTGTTTTCTTCAAATACAGTTAGCTGGGACTGTTGAATATGCCGACAGCATCTCAGTAGAGGGGAAAGACTCCACCCCACCAAGGAGTGTCTTGGATATGCCAAAGCAACCTTTGTAGAAGAACAGCAGTAATCCTATCTAACCCATAGCTGGAGGGATAAGGCAATTCATGCCTTTTCCAAGAGTATTAGCCTGAAAATGAATGTAATAGTGCAACCAGAGTTTGAACTTGCTTACTACGAGATCACAGTACATAAATTTAGCCATTTTCCGATTTGGGATTTCAGTGTTAGTTATTTATTTTTAGCTGAAGCATGGAATAGTCATCATTTTCAAATTCAAATGTAAGCTTACCAAATGCTATAAGTGAATAAGGGCGGAGAGCACTGTCAACTTTGCTTTTGTCATAATCCATGAGGAATTCTTTCTGAATATCACTGAGGAATGAGAATGCCAAGACTGATGGGTAGGAAACATCACAGAGCACCGAGTAAGTAATATTCAAAGCTGAAATGAAACTTAAAAAAAACAAAAAAAAAACAACACATTTATATAAAGATTTATATATTTACCATTGACTAAAATTTCTATCTTGGTTGTTTTTAAGCATTTATCCAACTCTTCTGTATGAGCAAAATGAGACACAAAGTCAACTTTTAAGCAGAGTTTAACGGGTCTGAATTCAGATTTTTTTTTCTTCATCATGAATTACCATACTGAGATTAAAGAAACCAGTCTGCCCAACTATTTATCCATTATTGGAGAGAGAATAGATGCATACCTTTCCCAAGGTTATAAGAGCTATGTGAAATTCAAACAGCCTCGTCCAGGATTTGAACTTGAGCTGCCATGTCCATTTCCTATAATAAAACAGGTACACCATGAGCAACTCATGGATGTTGTTATAGTCTCAATGCTTCAGTTACAATATACCATGCTCTTCTTCAGGTGCTTGTCACAACCAATAACCTTCAGAGAGATGGCGAGGCTAAATAAAGAAAACTGTTAGTTAACCATGTTTCTACGAGACAGTCATAAGTTAAATTCCTGCAGTGGGTAGTGTAATACACATGGGTTCAATCCGAAAAAAAAAAAAAAGGGTGTGGTGACTAGCTAAGTTTAACAATTATGATCAATCAAAAGTTTTGCAATATGAGCAAGTTTTGCAGTATGAGCAAGTTTGATGTACATTATATCATATGACCAAAGCAGTTCAAACTGTGGGAGGTACCAGCAGTGGTGGGTAGTATTGTGGTAGTTCATGTGCTGATACATCATGCATTGCTTCACTCCATGTGATTTTGCAATATTTTGGTAATGTAAGGCATAATTCAGCAGCTCTGGATACTTTTGCCAAGGTTCTGAAGGTGATTAACCATTTTGACTGTGAGATTCCAAGCTCACCTGATACTCTCAGGATTTGCTGCAATGGCTTGGAGCATGGCCTTGGTTTCAGGTCTATCTGACCTTGCCTATTGAGGTTCTTGTAACTCATGTGAAATTTCTTAATCCATTTGGTCACTGTATTGTGATCAACTGCATCTTTGCCTTATGTATAACAAATGTTTTTTGAATTTTCTTTGGTGTTATGACTCAGTTTGAACTCAAGGATATATTCATCTATGTGGCTTTCAAATCACACACACAGAGTGATTGGTTTCTTTGGTTTAATGGCATATCAACCTTCAAAAGGTTATTTAATGCCAAATCCATCATTCTAGAAGAACAGCAGTGGTACTATTAAACCCATAGCTGGGTGGACAAGAGGGTTCATACCTTTCCCAAAGGTATATGTCTGAAAGTGAATGTAATAGTGTGACTGGAGTTCGAACTTGTTTATTACAATTCCGCAATCTAGCACTTTAACGATTACACTATGAGGACACCCCTCACACACAGTGAAGCAATGCACAACTTGTCAACACACCAACTACCACAATACTACCAAAGCATAAGTTACCAAATTAGACTATGTTGCATGTTCATCTATGCTGCTTTCAAATCACACACAGTGAAACAATGCACAACATGTCAGCGCACCAACTACCATGATACAACCAACCTGTTGGATTGTCTGGACCATAAGCTGCATACAGGATTGTCATTTATTATGAACTTTCCCGATAGCACCAGGCACTTCTAGTAAAAATTCGGCAATCAGAAAATGAGGACTGAAAGCATTTAAGATCATCCTCAAATACCCACCTCAATTGCTAATTGTATTTTCTGCCAGGAAGATCTATCTTAACACTAGAGGAAATTTACAGACTAGGATTAACAACATTGATTTCTGTGAATAAAAGATTAAAATGGCGACAAGGATTCTAACACAACCACAGCAGGTATACTCCCCACTGTTTGAATGGCTTTGGTCACATGATATACACGAAGATGTACAAAATATTCAAAAAATTTTGACCCAACCTAATATTGATTAAATTTGAATTAAGTTATTAACTAATGTTTAGACTTTAAATTTCGTTGTAAAAATAGTAAAAATCTATTGAGTGTAGTTTGATTAATGAGCAATAGATTTCAGCATGATCTCAAAACAGGGTAACATCATCCCCCCCAATACTCCTTGGTCTTGGTAATTTCTTTCTTGGTTGGACTTCTTGTATATATCCTGAATGAAAGCGAAATAAAGCTAGTACAGACCTCCTGTTGTCAATGATGTCAACCAACTGTTTTATTGTTTATTTGTTCATACAAAAAAGAAATATAGATTGAGTAACAGGTGCCCCAGTGAGTCTTGAATCTACATGTGACATGCATATCGGACTGTTACATATATTATAGATATTTCCTGCAAGAGTTTTATGTAAAGTGTTCCTTCGTTGCAGTCAAGCTGGTATCAGCTTGTGAAACATTTGCTTTTTATTTCAAACAATAAGCCAATTATCATTCATAACAAAACTGTCGCATAATATGTCACCCTCTGAATTGCTAATATATTAGAAAAGAAAAAAAATGCTTGTATTAACCTATTATTTCATGATGTGAATATATATATGTTTTATACATACTGTATTTCGTGGTTTATAAGATGCACCTTGGACAGGTATTAAAAAAAAAAAAAAATAAACATATTTAAACTATGTCAGGTGAAGGGTTTTCCCCTGACATTTGAATCTCTCCCTCGTATCAGGTCATTTTTAAAGTTTCCTATGTATTCAGACCTTGTTTACATTTGTAGAGATATTTGCAGTTTAATTTAAGGGTCATTGCAGCACTAAGAACTCCACTAGTAAGTAGCATATATAAATATTTATGAATCACTCCACTACATAGGCAGGATGTGACACAAGGTTAATTTTCAAGTGGTGTTTAACAGGTTTGAATTCAGAGTTTTCCTTCTAAACTGGTTGTTTAACCAAGGCTAAAGAACCCAGTCTGCCCTAATATTTTACCCATAAGATAATATGGAAAATTAAATTGATATGTTTTGCTATAAGGATCTTCACCATCAGGTGCAGTTTAAGTGTCAAACCCAGAATACCCTTTTTGGCATATTCTAAGTATTGCCAACAGAGTATAACTAACTTAAAAATACTGTTTATCACTTAGAATACTCAGATTATTGTCTTCATCTTCATTGTTATACTCAAAACGTTTTGGCCGATATGTCCTTCGGTCTTCTTCTGCTATTTCATGCTGTTTTGGAGCTATTTTTTGTTTTAAGAAATACAAAGAGAAGATAAACCCATCTGTCACTCTTGTGTGCAGAAATTAATATCAAATAGAATACAGTAAGAAATAGTTTTTTTTTTCATCATCTAGAGTATTTGACAATTGTCTTCATCATTTTGTTATACTCCTAATGTTTCTGAAACAACACCTGAAGAAGGCCAAAGGACGTATCGGCTGAAACAACACCTGAAGAAGGCCAAAGGATGTATTGGCTGAAATGTTGTGAGTATAACAATGAGGATGAAGACAACAGTCTGAATATTCTAAGAGATTAGAATTGACAAACTTCATCTCAGAAATTTAGACAAATTAAAAATACTAGTCCAAGTTAACAAAGCAGGCATAAATCAGTCAATACTTACTAAATTGCCAGAGGTCCTATCACATAGCTGCATCTATCAGAAAAATTAGCTGCCTTTTTGCATATAAGCTTCAATTGCTGGAAACCCTCTTGTAGATTCAGCTTGGAGTTATTCTGACCAGCAACTCCACCATCTGTAGTTGCTGAAAGAGGCAATCCATCACTGGTTCTGCTGATCATTGTTTGATAGATAAACATGGCTGGAAGTGAGTTTTTACTTTTATGATGGAAGTTATTAAAGGTTGAGAAAGTGATGACTGAAGTCAGAAATGATTGGGATGAACATCAAATGGTGAAAATATTCTACAATATGTCCTTTGTTTTTTAGCTGGATTCCTGTTTATGGACCTAAGAAATAGAATAATAAAAAATTTTATTTTTTTTTTTTTACTTTCACTTTTGTTAGATTAATTAAGAAAAAAAAAAAAAAAGGAAGGAATTAAGTATAGGTTTGGTTTCTTTGTTTTAATGGCATATCAACCTTTCTAGGTTATTTAATGCCAAAGCCATTCTCCTAGAAGAACAGTAGTGGTACTATTTAACCCATAGCTGGGAGGATAAGGGGGTTCATACCTTTCCCAAGGGTATATGTCTGAAAGTGAACGTAATAGCGCGACTGGAATACGAACTCGCTTTCTATGATTCCGCAGTCCATCACTTTTACCATTACACCACGAGGACACCCCCCCGGAATTAAGTATAGATGTAGGTGATGTAATAGTGTATAATTAGTGGTGAGCTATAGAAGGTCCTATCTTCATTGGGGTGGGTTATAGAAGATCATATCTTTATTAGGGGTAGATGAGAGGATCATATTTTGATTGAGAGTGGGTTATAGAGGACCATATCTTGATTAAAGGAGGGCTATAGAGGGTCAAATTATCATTAAGAGTGGACTTTAGAGGGTCATATCTTCATTGGGACTAGGCTATAGAGCCTCATATCTTCAAATACAAGCAAGAACAATTATTTTAGGACATTTTGTCTATAAGAACTTTAAAAAAAAAAACAAAAAAAAAATCAAACCATAAAAATTATATTTTTTGGTCAAAATTTTTGGTCGGCCATTTATTTTCAAGATCATTTAGTTTTTATTTTACGTTTAAAGTTATTGAACGTTGAAAAAATGACAACTGAAGTCAGAAATGATTGGGATGAGCATCAAATAGAGAAAATAATTTAGAAAATATCCTTCAATTTTTAGCCGGATTTCTGTTTAGTTTAGGGACCTAAGAAACAGGATAATAAAAAGAATTCTATTTTTTACTTTTATTTCAGTCATATTAATTAAAAAATTACCCTGCATAAGTAAAGTATAGACTGCTATCAACCATATGGAAATCAGATCTCTCTGATAAAATAAAAAGGGAATTTTTCCAAGCTGCAGTCATGTCAGTACTAGTATATGGTTGCACCACTTGAACTTTAGATTAAAAAATTCCTTATTCCATAAAAAACAAACTTGACAAAAGCTAAATCAAAGCAATGAAAGAATTACAATAATTATTATTCTTTAGTGCTAGTCCGGCAGGCCGGGGTTCAATCCCAGGTCGAGTAATACCAAAAACTGAAAAAAAAAAAAAAAAAAAAGAAAAAGGTACTTGATGCCACCTTGCTTAACACTCAGCATTATAAAGTAAGGATCAAGAGTAAAGTGGAGCAATTCAGGGAATGGAGTAGCACCCTCCCTTATATCTCAGTGTGGTAGCTATTGAAAAGGAGCCTTTGGGTTACCCTCAACTAAGGTTGCCAACTTTACTTTTATTAAAGAAAAATTAAAATTTGTAAAAAGAGTGTTCTACATAACATAGAAATTACATAAGTAGTATAAACAAATAAAAATAATGCTACATAAAATATATAAGTTGGTCAACTGTAGTTGAGGGCGACCCAAAGGCTTCCTTTGTTAAGCAAGGGGGTGATCACTGTAACCATTATGCCAAAGATTGCAAATGATCTGGCACACCGGTGTTCAATCCCAGATCAGGTCATACTATAAATGGCTGACCAAGAAGCAGAAGTGCTAAGTGGAGTCTTGAAAATAACACAGCATGCTATGGTCAAGAGAAGAAGTTATGAGTCATATAGCAATCTGTTTTTATCTCCATCTGTTCGTCTGTCTAACACACCACAGAAGTTTTGACTTCAAGAAGAATAAAGAGTTATATTCTTATAAAGAAGTGTTGCGTTCATCCCTCATTATGGGTATACAACATATAATTACTGTGCTTTAAACCACATATTGCAACTCATATTTTTCATGTTTTTGAAAAAAAAAAAAAAAAAAAAAAAAAATGCTGCATAAAAAAAAGAAAAGAAATTCAAAGTTATTAACCATATGGATATCTGATCTTTCAGACAAAATAAAATAGAATTTTTTCCAAGCAGTAGCTGTTTCTGTACTACTATATGATTGCACTGCTTGGACCTGAATGAAATACCTAGAGAAGAAGCTGAAGAAAAACTATGCTACATGCTGTTATGAACAAATTGTCGAAGCAGTACCACACAAAACAGCAACTGTACAGCTACTTACTTCCCATCTAACAAACCATACAAGTAAGAAAAGCAAGACATGCTGGTCACTGCTGGGGAAGTAAGGATGAACTCATAAGCAATGTTCTCCAATGCATGGACACACTAGTATTGGTCAGCCAGCAAAAACTAATATCCATAAACTCTATGTGGATATTGGATGCTATCAAGAGAATTTGCCAGAAGTGATGGATAATGAGA
>CAUZXS010004603.1:2500-14521 GCA_963585895.1 Sepioteuthis lessoniana | reverse complement strand
ACTACATTGCCAACCGAAAATTTAAATTTAAAACGGAAGTGGGCTTAATGAAGAGATAACTCTTCACCCCTCTTCTATCCCCTCCCACCCTTCTATCCCCTCCCACTCTTATGTGTCTACTCTAGTTTTTTTTATCTAATTGATCTGATGAAGTCCTGTTAATTTTTTTCATGTTTTTGAAAATTTCAAAAATGCGGAACAGGATGGAAATAAATTTATAATCCTTTGTGATTGGTTTCGTTGTTTTTTCTTAAAGAAATTATTGCTCTGTATAATTGGTACATTGAGCTCTTTACCAGGAAGATTTAAATATTCATTCATGAATAATTTCTTGTCCTGATGGAATTACTCCTAACTCCGGTTTAACTGGACTAAGTATTCTATATATATATATACACACACACAATATATATATATATATATATATATATATATATATATATATATACACACACACACACATATATATATATACACACACACACACACATACATACATACATACATACACACACACACGCACACACATATATATATATATGAACATATACTTAAAATATTTTTTTTGCATTTTGCATTTGCATTTCCACTTTTACTGCCATAACTCTTTCCATTGTGGATTATACAAGTTTTACATTAATATCAGAAATATAGTGAAATGATCTTTTGAATTTAAACAGTAGAAATGTTTGACGATTTGTTTATAAGGGTTGCCAAGTAAGTCGCTGATGCATTCTATCATTTTTAACTGCATCAGCATGATATCTGATCATGAAAATTTTATGTATGCGTTCACTTTTTAAGTATAGTTACATAAGTTTCTGGAATTAAAAAAGAAACCTCAAGAAATAAGCCACAGCACCTATACTGTTGTAACATTTTAGTAAAAGTCAGTGTTGGAGAGCAGATCATTGGGACAGGTGTTGAGGTAATTTTAGTTTAGTCTATCCATCCCACTACCTCATGTGGTGACTAACAAATTCTGAGCATGAAAGTAGGCAGGTAGTTACTATTTCAAATTTGGATACATCTTCTTGGCAGGGTTTATATCTTTTCTATGATCAAATATAAATTTACACTTTCCCCCATTTGAAACTGATAGATATATACAGAATTAAAATAGATCTTTAAAAAGGCATTAAAATATGTCATCTCTAAGAGTTGTCCTGATAATGAGCTTCACTTTGCTAGCACACTTAGTGTTTTTATAATTTTTAATCTCTTGTTCCAAAAAACTCTAAGAATAAGAAAATGCAGGACTAAAAGTAAAAATCAAAACATTTATTTTCTTGAATAACTATTAGTTTGAAATTATTTAAATATATCTGAACTTATTTTATCATCATTCATCAGACTATAATTAGTCAGTAAGGTATTTTTTTTAAATAAATGATTGACATAGTGAATAGTTTTTTCTTGCTTCTATAGAAATCTGAACAAATTATTCTGTACAAATAAATAATATGTAATGACTGTTACAGAATAGCAGAAATATTCGAAGGGAAAATTAAAAAAAAAGAAAAAAAAAAGAAAAAAGTGCAGACAGTTTAAGATTGATATGAAATATATAATCAAGAAGATGAGTCCTATTTAAGAGAAAAATATGAATACAATTATTTTTGTAAATGTCTCATAAATGAGATGATAGTCTATTGAATAAAGTCATTTGTTTTTTGGTTTTTTTTTACATTCTTGATGTCATGTTTATTTTAATCTATTTATTTTAAAGTATTACTTTAGAATATATTAGGGCATTTATATCTCAGTGTATGTATAAAAAAAATGTATATCTATATTAATAAGTGGTATGAGTTTATTTGTATATCTTCTCAAGGGGATTAAACATTTTGATGTAGATCTACCAAATTCGGGATGCATACTTATTAGACCCAGGGGAAATTTTTATATCTCATGTGAAGAGGAGAAGTAAGAGGAGACGGAGGCTCTCATCAAGAGCAGGTCTAATAATAAGTAATAAACCACGTTTCTGCCATATATCAGCACAATTATACAGAATTCAAATTTTAACACTTTAAAAAGGTAAAAAATAAATAAATAAAAATAAAAGTATTTATCTTACTTAAATAATTATTCACATTTGATTAAACATTACTAACTAGGTCTATAGATAGTTCTTCAAGTTGGAGATATAAAAGATATACAGAATTGTTGCTTAAATGTCTTAAATGTTACACATCTAGAATAAAAAATATATGTGAAAAACTGAATTTAAATTTTTCAAAATTTTATTTACAGATCAATATTAACATCATAAGATAGCATGAAAATATTCGTAAATCTCTTTTCTATAATGCAGATTTATTTTCCATAGTAACAACTACCATTAAAGTTTTTAATTGCCAATTAAGATAGTAAAATAACTTGTTGTGATTCAAGTCTAAATGCACATATCAGCTAGTTTATTTAATTTGGATATTTTAAAATTTACAACTCAAAGAATATTGCATGAAAATGATTTTTTGTTTATTTGAAAGATCTTGCACTGAATGAAAGATAATGAGCATCATCAACCTGGCACTAAATTTAAACCTTTGGATTTTACAGTAATTTTCCCCACCTAGACTATTATTAAAAAAATTAAGAAAATGAAAGATTAATAAGATAGTTTTTTTAAGACAAGAGAGAAAAAAAAACCCCAAAAAACAAAGCAGTTGTTGCCTACTGCTAACAGAAGATTAGGCAGACTTTCTGCAGTGGCGGCTGTGGGCCATCACACATTGCTGCTGCTGCTGACAAAGCAACCACTACCAGATTCATAGATGCTGCTACTGCAACCAATTCTATCAGAACTACTCCTACCACAACCACATTTGACAGCACCATCTCCTAAACTACCAACCCCTTTATTTTCATTTCAACTTTCCCAACATTGCTACCTCTTCTACCACGATTATTACATTTACTCTCAACACCTACCACAACTCTATTACCTATTCTTAAGACTACTACATACTTTCTTTTCACTGGCAGCCTCCTACTTAGAGAGAGAGAGAGAGAAATATTTTTTGAAATATGTTATGAAGAAAATTAAATGAATTATCCAACATTGGCTAGTGAGAGCAAAGGTGTAGAGGTTAAGGGCTGCTTTATGGTCAGCCATTTGACCACGGTATTGGGTAAGAATCTTGGCAGATTATGGCAGTATGAATAATTTGTGTGTGTGAGAGAGAGAGAGAGAGGGGGGGAGAGAGAGAGAGAGAGAGAGAGAGATCCAATTTTACAGCATAAACAATGAATTGAAAAATTACTTCTTGCAGTTTATGGAAAAAATTCTGGTCAGTTTCTGTTTGAACACGTGCATGGATCTTGGATAAAAAGGATTACCATTTGCATGGAATGACAATTTGTCACTTGGAAAAAAATTATCTCAGATATAATTAGGCACTAAAACTTACTTGTGGGTTTATTTGATGCCTACAGATTAGGGAATTGTGTTCATTTTCTGTTTATATTTATATTTTTTATGTAGTTGTTTCTTAGAAGTTTTTTTGCACACAGTTATATGATATTAAGTATTCCTATCAAATACTTATGATTTATACATAATTTTATGGTTTCAAGTAACTATTTCTATTTAACAATAATTGTTTGCACAGTTATGATTTCAAGCAACTAATAATAACCCTTAGTAAACGGTAGCTTCAAGTATATGTACTGCCAAAGCTTCAAGTAACTATTCCCAATGCAAACATTTTACAGTAATGATATCAAGTATTACTATCTAATACAAATAATATTTAAACATCTGTTTGATTGATAGATGAACCTCTAACAAGTACTACCTAGTTTAGGTCAGTGGAATTGAGAGAAATGGTGATGAAGGGGTACTCCACACTCTCCAGAACTGGAGCATCATCATCAGATGCAGAGTGTCATATCTAGGACACCCTCTTTATGAGTGGAGGGGGAGTCTTACCCCTCTGCTAAAGCCTTGCTGACAGGATGTATGATTTGCTGTGTTGTACTGTCAGTCGGTTGTGTTTTATAATAGGTTATTTAATGCCAAATCCTGTTTATACATATATATTAAATAAATATGATTTGTAAATGAATAGATTGTAGGTAACAATTTTTAAACAAACTAGGGCTCATTTGTTTGTACACAGTTAAATAGTTTCAAGTATTGCTTTTTAACACAAGTAATTCTATTCAACATTATTTGTTTGCATATAGTTCATTGGTTTTAAGCAGGGTAAATGATTAAACAGTTCTATTTTATGGAACCCTAACAGGTACTACCATTCTGGGTTATAGTGGACCTGAGAGTAATGACAATGAAGAGTAACTCCACATTCCCCAAAGTTCCAGGACTGGATCCTCACCATCAGATAGCTTAATGCCATATCCATGTGGAAGAATGTTACTCCTCTGTTGAGATGCAGTTGGCATATTCTACAGCCCTAATAAACTAGGCTGTGTACTGCTGGATAAATATGTGAAATAACATATAGGTTTTATGGCTCTAGGTCATCTCCTTGATTAGAACAAGAACTTTTCAGCACCCTATCATAGTAAGCAAAGTAAAGTTGGTGATTGTAGTCGAGGGGGGCTCGAAGGCTCCCTTTTCATTAGCTACTACACCGATGGGTAGGGAAGGTTGCTACTCCTTTTCCTTGGATTGTTCCACTTTACCCTTGATCCACACCTTATAATTCTGAGTGTTAAGCAAGAGGCATCAAGTACCATTTTTTGAGTCTTTGTTATGACTTGAGCTAGGATTGAACCCTGGTCTCCTGGCCCTTTGATGAATATTAACTGAACATAAAAAAAAAAGAATCCACTTATCAGTATATATAGAGCTGAAATTACAACCCCCGCCCCCAAAAAAACAATTCATTCAATTCTTTCGAAGTTCCCAAATAAACCAGGCATTATTAAATTGAAGGAGAGAAAAGAAAATACAAACATATGCAGATAAGTTTAAATACTTTATATTTGTTATTAAAACTAAGTTGTATTTACCTAGACAGAAATGAACAATGAATAAAACATTATTTTTCTTCAAAATAGTCCCATTGGCATTTAATACACTTATCCTGACTAGTTTTCTATTGGTTGAAACACCTCTGAGACTCTTCTTTTGATATGGCATGAAGCTACACTATCATTTCTTTTACTGTTCTCCACAACCTCAAATTTTACCCTTGAGATGAATTTTTAGTTTAGGAAACAAGTCACAGAGCTGAAGGTCTGGTGAGTATGGAGAGTACTTCACATTGTACAAACCTGCATTTCATAAAAACATTTTCTGATCAAAAAGAGAATTAGCACCAAATCTATTTAGACAAAATCTTGGTGTCAAAACATTGATTTATTATATAAGTTGCTCAGCTGTACATGTATTATTTAAATACTAAAATTTAAAGAAATTAAGATACAGTTTCAATACTTTTTGATTAGTTAAGTAAAAATAAAAGAGAAAATATTTTATTTTTAGCATGATTTTATTGAACTGCATATTTACTTTTTTGTTTCACTATTTTTTTGTCATCTATCAGGTAACTTTATTATTTCTAGGATTGTTTTGCAGTCTTTCAGGTCCTTTGACAGAACCAATTACAGAAGATCCCTTCTAATCTCACGATATACACACATAGTATACACTTTGACTAGAGACCAGGATTTAGTACTTTTAGTGGTAGTTCATTTTACTTGCCAGTAAAAATTGAACTCACAAGCAATGGTTTGTAAGTCTAGCTCACAAATCTTTACACTATATGAGCTACTTCCAAAAGGAAGAGTAGTTTAGATTTAGTACAAGTCTGTAAGTATGGTGTTAACTAGTGAGAATCAAAATCACTCAATGATTTGTGGATTTAACTCAATAAACATTAGACCACATGAGGTGTCTCCTTTAAATTGCTGGTAAAAACAATTTACAATTTTCATGTTTTGATCTTTTTTCTTTTGTATGCCATTCACATGTCTGTTTTCTAGAATAATCTTTAAACAACGATGTAATATCTAATTTCAGGATTTATGCACAGTTTTTAAAGTGATCAAGGAAAAAAAATGTCTTGAAATAAAACTTGTAATGTTAAAATTAAATTATTATCCACTAATTTAATTAGTGTTCTCATCCTTATCATTATTAATCATATTGTGTCTTCCTGTCTTTTTTAGGTGTCAGTAAAACTATGAATTACAAATCAAACCTTTTATTCAATCCATATGGTTAAAATTGTTCTTATTCTTCTGTTTTAACTAAAAAGAGTCAACTGATACAAGATATCCTCCAATCACAGACAAAAAGACGAGTACAATCTACTCGCATGGATTAAATAAAGGGATAGTTTAAAAATTCCCATAAGGTGACCAACAATGACAAACACCAAAAGAAAGTTAGAAAGTGCAACAGCTGAAATGGTGTGACTACAGTAAGAACTAAGATAAGGACACTAGACAGGAGATGCATTTAATCAACCACTCGGCCATGGACAGGATGTGACACAAGGTCAACTTTTAAGTGGAGTAAAACTGGTTTCAATTCAATATTTATCTTCTAGACAAGTTGTCTAACCAAGGATAAAGAATTCAGTCTGTCCTACTATTTACTCATAGCTGGGGGTGGCAAACATATGGATTCATGCCTTTTCCAAGGGCATTAGTGTAAAGTGAAACAGTTTCATCCAGGATTTGAACCCTGGTTGACAATTCCATTTACTATGATAACTTATGTTAAGAGTGCCTCCCTATTCAGAGTACATTAGTGAATAATAATAATTCCTCATCTCAGAGAGTCAGATAAAATTTAGAATGAAATTCCCGCAAAAATCAGTAGGAATAAATAATATTAATGAAGAAAAGAATTATTATAAAGAATATGAATCATGCCGTTAAGTAAGACTACAATTACTCCTGTACATAATTCCAAGGTAACAACATATACAAATATTATAATTAAATAGCAAATAATCAGCTACCATTGGGGTTTAAATTCCTGACAAGAAGAGCATCCAAGTCCACAGTTGTCCATTCTGAGAAAGAGCACTTTAGACCTGTTGACCATTAGAGTCACTTGTGACTAATTATAATGGCTGCAGTCTTCAGTCAGGAGAGGCTGAGGTATAAACGTGAATTAGAAAGCAATAAGGAAAGTAAATTAGCAATGTACACGAAATATATTTATTGTTTGTTGAAAACTAAATATTATTTATGCAATTTTCTAACTTGTAAGCCATTTTCCTTGTTTCATTTTATTATAGAAAGTGTTCCTTCATCTTTTAAGTTACAAGATCTTTCCTTACTTTTAAGTTGAAAAATAAGAAAATTAGAAACAGAAGTGTCTATTTTGTAAAATTTTGCACTATAACTAAGCTAAGCTAAGGTTAGTCAATTTTCCTGTAAAACTATTTGAAGATTTTTTTTTTCATTTATGTAGAAAGAAAAATAATTTTATTGTTTCTAAGATAAGAATATCAGTAAATATATTCTTATTTTTCATTCCTATTTTGAAAGTGATGGAAATTAAGAAAACTGAGGATCTGAAGTTTGATTAAAGATTTCATATCCTGTTCTGAACATGAAACATCCAAAAAGAGTTCATAAGATTTAGATGGTTAGAACAACAGATCAAAATGGATTGTGTTTTGGTCAACTTGAGAAGTGTAGGAAAGAGAAGAAATGTAACAGGATAAAAAAACAAAGGAGACAAAAGAAAAATATAGGAAGGAAAGAATAAGTATATGAATATGAGTGAAAGAGAAGAAAGGAAATACAAGAAATGAAGAAAATTAGACATAATGTGAGAAGGAAATCTGGAGGAGATTGAAACAGAGAAACTGGAAGGCTACTTGGCAAAGTTTAATACCCATGATAATTGTTCAGATCAACTCTTTCTCTTGAGAGAGAGAGAGAGAGAGAGAGAACCAACCAGTCAACAATACAGATTATATTGAACCAATTTTGCTATGATTAATATACTTTCGTATTTTAGAAATTTGGTTTATTTAAAATCTTTCTTATAGCCACTCTTACATCAGACTGCAATATGCCTTGAACTCAAAGTTACTGCTATTGCTAACAGTAGTTGTAATAGTAGTAGTAGTAATAATAATAATAGTAATTTACAAAGCTCTTTGCTTCGATGTGGCACAAGGCCAAATGAATGGGGCGCCCAATGAGACTCGAACTCACTCGTGTAGGTTTGCTAGTCTAGCTTGCTAACCGTTACACCACCAGAGCAGCAGCAGCATAGGGTATTACTTTGTCTATCTGATAAATAAAAGAAGTTAACAGATGGCTTTCTAACTCTGAAAGCATCAGTGCTTTGGTCCCTTAAGCTATCAAAGAGAATATCTGATAATAGACCATGTCTGCAGAGTTATAGAAAGGATTTATTTTTATGAAGTCAATAGTAGAAGCACCATGGGTGGCATAGTGGTTTTCAGAAATGGAGTTGGTGAGTCAAGTTCAAATCCTAGATGAAGTTGTTAGCCTTCAATTAGCATTAAGACCCTTGGAAAAGGCATGAATACATTTTTTCTTCTTCCAGCTAAGGGTAAATAGTAGGAGAGATTAAGATCTCTATCCTTGGTAGAACAACTACTATTGAAGAAGGAAAACTAAATCTAAACCAAGCTTCACCTTTGTGAAGGGTTGGGCATCAAGAACAGCATCTGGCCTGAAAGAATCTGTCTCATACATAAAACCATGTCGAATTTATGCCAACTTGATGGTAAAGGCTACTAGGGTTTATTGTAATATAAAGTTTAAAATATAAATATGAGTTCTTGCAAACAGGAATAAGATCGTATTGTCTTAGAAGGTCTATGACTACATTCTTATATATGAGTGAGTACTAATTGTAATGAGTCTCAAGCCAGTTGTATATGTACATATAAAAGAATGGAATATACACAAGGTAAAATTTGTTAGCTCATTGATTTCAGAAAATACTTCATAATATGATTACAGCATGATAACTTTTGTATTGTTTAATGTGATAAAAATTTAAACAATCCAATATTTTGTCTCAACATTTCTTACAGAATTTAGTAGATATGATATAGTTTACTTGATATTGTAACATATTTTCCATACAATGGATTAATCTAAGGTGAATGAATACATTATAACACATACAAGAACATTTAATTTTTTAATGCAAGTTCCTTGGAGGATTGAGATAAATTTTAGAATATATATATATATATATATATATATATATATATATATATATATATACCCAGCCCCTCTGCACAAGCAGGACACAACACATGGTCAATTTTAAAGTGGAGTTTAAAAGGTTTTCCTTCTCCTAAACTAGTTGCCATACCAAGGTTAAAGAGCCTTGTCTGCCCTACAATTTGCTCATTGCTGGAGAGAGTATAGCTGGATGCATAACTGTCCCAAGAGTATTAGTGCTATGGGAAATGCAAACAGTCTCATCCATGATTTAAACTCAGATTGCTGTGTCCATTTCCTTCAACAGTAACCATTACACTATCAGTAATATATTGCATGTATGCTGTGGGATTAATATAATAAGTAGGGTTGGTTGGTTTTATGGTATCTCAACTCTTACTGGGTTACTTAATGCTGAATAAAGTCCTTTTCTATTTTCAATTAACTGATAATTTGAATAATTTGTAAACAATTATAGCTTCAAGTAACTATTCTTAGTACTAATGATTCATAAATAATTATATGGTTTCAAGTAACTATTCCTATTTAAAATAATCATTTGTTGGCAGTGTTATATGGTTTCAAGTATTTCCATCTAAGACTAAAATTTTCAAATAGATCTATTGGACTCCTAGATGATCTAACAGATACTAGCATTCTAGGTCAGAGTGGGCATAGGAGTAATAGCAAGAAAGAAATCCTGCTCCCCAGAGCTCTCAAACAGAAGTCTTAGATGCAATTGAGTTTCATACACAGAACAACCTCCATTTTTCTGCAGGGGTCAAACCCATTGGTAGAATATCCATTTGAATATTTTGTAAGAATTAAAGTGTGTTGAACATGAATATGTAAAATATCACATCCATTTCATAGCTTTAGGTCATTCCTTCATGTTTGGTTGACAACTTATTAGTAGACACCATCTTTGTATGCATATGCCTGTGAATGAGAATGAATGTGCTCAGGTAAATGTATGCATGGATGAATGTACATGTGATGGTGAAAGGAAAATACTCATAGGAGATGTAATCTAAAAAAGTATTAAAACTGAATGTCAAATTTTAAAAAAGTTTTATAATCTAAATGAAAATATACATGGCTGAGCAACTTACATAATAAAGCGACATTCAGACTGCTGGTTAAATTAGTCAGAGCAAACTTTGGGCATTTTCTTTTTATTAACAATCAATGCTTTTTAATCACAAATTTTCCACAAAACAAGATTGTGCAAGTGCAGCACTTTCCATACCCAGCAGATCCCTAGCTCTATGCAGCCTTTTACTAAACTGAAAATTCAGTGCAAAGGTAAAAGGTTCAAAATTGTGGAGGACCTTTAAAGAAATATGATTGCACAGCTTCACATCATATCAAAGGCATTTCAGAGATGTTTTCAACAAATGGAAAACTTACTCAAATATGTATATTGAAAGCCAAGGGGAGTATTTTGAAGAAAATGATCATTTTATTTATTGTTTAATTTCTGTCTTGAACAATACAGCTTCAGACTTGATATTTTTTTTGAAATGCCTCATATGTGCATAGAAAAATCTTAGTGAAATAAATTGGCACTTAATGTCCAGTGCCTAACCATTTTATTTTTTGTTATATTCTTATTTCCCTTTCATATCACTTCTGGACAATTATTCTGATAATACCTTACACAAATCCCTTAAAAAAAAAAAAAAAAAAAAAAAAAAAAAAAAAAAAAGACAAAATTCCCATATCGAATTTAAATGTAAATTACAGAATTTAACTTATGACAGAGAAAACTAACTTAAAATAATAATGATAGATTCCGATATATATATACATGTGTTCAATTTCCACAAGCTTGTTTGAAAAACTTAAATGTAAGGTTGGAGGTGGGGACATAATGATTATCATCAATGAAAATAGACTTGGAAGAGGCTGTATAAAATTCATCTCTTGCTAATTCTTTCAGGAAAGGTATGAATCCTTCTCTTCTCCCCCACCCAGTTATATGCTAAAGAAATTTTTTTCAAAAAAAAAAAAAAAAAAAAAAAAGTGGGGAGGAGGCAGACCTAAGAAATATTTAGAGAATTTAGTATAACAGTACACCATTTTGCCATCAGCTCATCCAAAAAATTTGGCTTTACCACTAAACAAATCATGTTTGTATAATCAGTTGCTAAATCTGGCTTAGCATAATGGTTGTTATCAATGCATATGGAGAAACATTATTTCAAAGACTTCAAACTGTAAATATCTATATTGTTAATGAAAAAAATGAAAATGTACTTTAATGTATGTATATACCAAACCCTTTTGCCATGGACAGAATGTGATACAAGGTCAATTTTTAAGTGGAGTATAGCTGCTTTGAATTCAGGGTCTTCCTTATCCTAGACTGGTTACCTAATCAAGGCTACAGAACTCAGTCTGCCCTACTATTCATTGAAAGCTAGGGTGGAAGCTGGGAGAACAGATAGAATCATGCCTTTTCTCAGGGTATTAGTGTAAAGCAAAATGCCAATAGCCTCATCCAGAATTTGAACTTGTATTGCAGATTCTCTTTTAAGCAATTATAACCGTTAAGCTAAGTGTAACCTTTGGCACTTTAAGGTATCGATCCATTTTCATTTGATCAACAGAAAAAATGCAATTATTATATATTGTTTGTAACTTTGACTGCTAACATGTGTAGAAGAAGCATTAGTAGTATTGAGCAGTATCAGAAAAAACAGATATTGAGTGCAAAAAAAGATGGCTTTCTTAGTATCAAAATTTCTGTAGGCCAGAAGGTGTGACTTCAGATATTATTTCACACTGATAAAGCCTAGATTTTATAAGACAATCCGAGAGAAAAATGTTTATAATTGGATTTTCAGAATCCATCACATGAATGTGTGTGTG